>JAPDVR010000019.1:3859112-4094112 GCA_026230005.1 Gila orcuttii | reverse complement strand
CATGCATGCAACTACATCTCCATCTACTTGAATGAGGAAAGACTGAAATCTCTAGAACTATAATTGCATTTTAAAAATGTTTCAAATCAGCAATACATTCTGACAACAATTATATCATAAATTAATATCCTACTAGTGGCCAAAACAGATGTCCGGCCTAGGAAAATTGACATCTTTATTCTTCACCCTTTATTCAAATATTATTAAAAATTTGTTAAAGATTTTGTAATCATATTATGTTATGCTTGGAGACAATTGTTTTATTTGTGATAATAATGCAATGAAACATTAATAATTTGTGGTCAGGCTGTCATAGAAATTATGAACACATGCAAAAACAAGAGAGAACCAACAAAATATTAATAACTGATTATGTTGTAGTCAATGTATGCTTTATGCATTTTTTTTTTATTTGAATAGTAAAATAAAATATAGTAAAATTTTTTGTCAAATACTTTTGTCAGATGAATAACTTAAAGGGATAGTTCACCCAAAAATGTAAATTCTGTCAGTATTTACTCTCCCTCATGTTGTTCCAACCCTGTAAGACCTTCGTTCATCTTCCGAACACGAATTAAGATATTTTTGATGAAATCTGAGAGCTGGATCACTCCTCCATAGGCTTCTTAAGGGATTGACACTTGCCAGCCCCGAAAAGTTATTAAAGACATCGTTAAAATAGTCCAAGTGACTACAGTGGCTCAATCTTAAGTTTGTCAAGCGACGAGAAATACTTTTTGTGCGCAAAAAACAAACAAAAATAAGTTTGTTTGTCAATTCGAGTGAGTTCACTAGTGTAACAGCGCACCGCTTCTGTGTTGTACGTCACACGCAGCATCACACACATGACCAGCGTCGGCCAATAGTGAGCCTACGTGTGATGTACAACACAGAAGCGCTGCGCTGTTACACTAGTGAACTCACTCGAGGCCCACAGAGAAGGAAATGAATAGTTGAAATAAAGTCATTATTTTTGTTTGTTTACAAAAAATAAAGTATTCGCACAAAAAGTATTCTCGTCGCTTGATAAACTTAAGATTGAGCCACTGTAGTCACTTGGACTATTTTAACGATGTCTTTAATAACTTTTCGGGGAACAAGTGTCAATCCCTTAAGAAGCCTATGGAGGAGTGATCCAGCTCTCAGATTTAATCAAAAATATCTTAATTCATGTTCCGAAGATGAACGAAGGTCTTACGGGGTTGAACAACATGAGGGAGAGTAATTACTGACAGAATTTTCATTTTTGGGTGAACTATCCCTTTAACCAAGTTTAGTGTTTTGTTCTTCCCTCATATTTAGAATATTTAAAAAGTTTAAAATATGCATTGTGATTTAAAACTAAAATCGCTTCACTTTTGGCCAGTACTGTCATAACAGGCTCCTACCTGCAATTTCTCCCATTTTGATTTCTAGCTCCAGCCAGCATGCTAGAATGTCACAATTACCTTTTATAGTTTTTTTTTTTATTGCTCTGAATACATTAACAGATCTGTTAGGAGCTGTTAGTCCTGCTAAAGAGCAGTTGTGATGCAATACTCGCTTCTCATTATAGTCCTGCTTACGCATGACACCTTTTCTGGAAAAAGCAATGGGGGAGTTGTTGACTTGTGACAAGCTTGAGAAAAGTAATATCCGAAGTAGACAGGTCAAGTGGTTTTGTCTGACTGACGGGTCTTGGCTTGCCATCATCACACCCGCTGAGCTGAGTGTGTTAAGAGCGTCTGCTTAATGTCCTTGAGGCCTTGAAATCATCTTCTTCCTCTACTGAAACCTTGAGCCCTGATAAGAGTTGCATGCAATCAAGGACATGAGATAAATGAATAATGTCCTTAAAAATAAGAACTGAACTGTGATCACACACCCACTTCATTACTACTTAAAAAAAAGAAAAAGTTTTGTCAACTGTTTATGTTTTTAATTCCACTGGGTTTTAGACAAACATGCACATAATCATAGTACACATCTGTCATAGTGTAATTATATTTACAGTGGCTCAAAAAATTATTTGGATACCCAAGACAAAAATGTCATTAAACTAGTTAAAATACATTAGGTAGCCTATAATATTTTCACATTTAAAATAAATAAATAACATTTACTAATATTTTATTTTATAATATTAATTATTATTTTAAATCATTTAAATTAATAATAATAGTAGTTATCATTATTATTATTTTGAATTTACTTTAGTCCGTTTAAACCAGACTTTTATTTTGGCAGTGTATGGTAGTGCAAAGGTGTTTACCAGCCGTAGTGAACTTTTCCGGAAATAAAGCTTTGGCAAGAAGTTTCAAATTGTTTGTTTCAGCCTGATTTTGTTCGAAATTATGTCACATCAGTTTTTTTCGAATTTTTTTTGAAAGATATTTGTGACTTTTTATCTCACAATTCAGACCTTTTTTCTCACTATCACGCAACTGTGAGAAAAGTCGCAATTATCTTTAAAAAAAAATATTGCGTGGCGGAAACAAGCTTCCATAGGTTTTCAAAGCCGTATAAATTTAACCGTTATGCTTAGTTCTGGCTTCGTTTTCATTGTTAGTCTTTCTGTTCCGTTCGTTCTAGTTTTCCCACCCCCAGATAGCATGTAATCATTGAAACAATGTTGACTCAGTGTTGATGCGTCAACGCTAATTTGCATTGAATTAACGTTACAAAGTAATGTTGCTTTAATATCACTCTTGCACCCTCAGTTAATGTTGAAATAATGTTGGGAATTCAACCAAAAATCAATGGTAATAGTATTTATTCAACATTACAAAGTGATATTTTATCAACATCACTTTTGCACCCTCAGTTAATGTTGAAACTATGTTGAACAAAAAATCAATGGTAATGCTATTAAATCAACGTTACACTATGATTGATTCTACATCACTGCTGTTGAATCAATATTGAAATTAACAAAAATAATCAATGGTAATATTGTTGAATCAACGTTACTATGATGTTGAATCTACATCACTGCTGTTGAATTAACACTGAAATTAACAAAAAATAATCTTTGGTAATATGGTTTGATCAATGTTACAATGTGATGTTGATTCTAAATACATTTTGTTGAAAGACTGAAAAGGAATGTCAAACAATGTTGCCATCTGATGTACCAATTAATGTTGAAACAACATTAATATTTCAATCACACTTCAATGGTGCGTCAACAAATTCCTGACCATTTAAAAATTTGTCGAAAACCTTTTAAAATATAAATGACACCTTTCCAGCAGTCGAGTCAATTTATTTTATTCAATCAATGACAACAAATATATTAAAATATCATTTTTTTAAAAAAGAAAGGGAGAGAAATAGGACAAAAGCATTTCAACCTTTAAAAATAAAATTGGCTTCAGAAGTCTGATGTCATCATAACTACAGGTCCAGCGGTTCAGGTTTTTAAAAATCTGTCTTGCATCAGACTACTGCCTCTTTTCCTTTGGGTTCTCTGAAATCTGAAAAAGAAAGCATGATGTTACTCAAGAACGAGTCAAATCAGTTGTCATACATACAGTCACATTCAATAATGTTAATATACTAAACACAATATGATTCACTTTTTTTTTAAGTCACTGAAAACAAAATATTCTAACTACGATTATAGTATCGTAAAATTCTGTTTATTTATTTCTATGAATGCTTTAATATCAAAAGAAAGCGCTAGCAGGGGTGTCGGATTTATCTCCAGCCCTAATTAAACACACCTGAGGCAGATAATCAAGGTCATCTAATCAATGAACACTTCCAGGTGCTGGAGCTAAACTCTTCATGAAGAGGAACAAACACCTCTGAGCGATAGCCATTCAATTTCTCAGTTCATTTTCTGTGAAACTACAGCATTCAAATAATACTTTTATCTTGTAGAATAAAAAAGATATTATTTTTTTCAATGACAATTTCTTTAAAGAGATAGTTCAACCCGAAATGAAAATTCTGTAATCATTTACTCACCCTCAAGTTGTTCCAAACCTGTATGAGTTTCTTTCTTCTTTTGAACACAAAATAAGATATTTTAAAGAATGTCGGTAACCAGAAAGTTGACGGTGGCCATTGATTTCCATAGTAGGAAATAAATACCATGGAAGTCAATGGCTAACATCAACTGTCTGGTTGCCAACATCCTTCACTCTATCTTCTTTTGTGTGCAGCAGAAGAAAGACGTTCATACAGGTTTGGAACAACTTGAGGGTAAATAAATGATGACATAATTTTAATTTCAGGCTGAACTATCCCTTTAAAGCTGCAGATTCACCTTATGTAGACCCTAATCTCTTTAAATATCACAAAATAGCCAAGTCAGTCACTTTCTTAATAAACACTAGATGTTTTTTTTTATTATTGTGTTTCAGTGGAAACAAGCTAAACTGAATGGAAATCAGTTATTTCTCAAATTTATTACAGATTCAGGAATATGAATGATTACCTGATTAAGCAGTGATAAGATACAGGATATCATCAAGTCCCAGGTCAGGTGATTATGGTGTCGACAACAACTCAGTGTATGATCAATGTCAGCATTATCAGGAGGGTGCTTTTTTAATTGTCCATCTTCATCTGCCTTCACTCCTACTAAAGGAGCAATGTGTTCTGCATGCAAACACTGACCGATACAAGACATGGGCTATGTTAACATTCTTGCTCATGTTCATGTCTCTTGCACCTTAAGAAATCTGTTAAATGACATAATAACTTTATTCAGGAAATTCCTAATAAACTTTACTAAAGCAAGATGCATTTTTTAAGAATGTAGAAAAATAGATGCTTTATTCAAACACTTTTATAACTTTGTAATCTAATTACAGTGAGTAACAACACAAATCAAACACAAATAAGCATGCAAAACAAAGGAACAGAGAAATAAGGTAGATGCACCATTGTTTGAAACTCTGCTAGAGAAGTCGTGTAAGTATGTCAGGTAATTCAACAAACAAGAGGTCTGTATAGGATGCACCTGTTTTCTCTCTAATGAGGAAGCATTAGACTACTGAAAAGTGCACATGCAAAGACAAAATGGGCGTTTACCAATCAGTGGCCAATTTCAAACTACAATACAGGTAAATGTTTTTCAACCATTTTTCAACAGACTTGCTAAAATCATGAAGGCCCACCCCTAAACCAAGCCCACAGTGGATTACAGCAAATCGGGTAAAGCGGTTGAAAATGTCCATTGTGGTTTGAAAAAACGCCCCACTGATCAGGGTGACCTCAATCTCAACCAAAATGATGGTTTAGATCAAAACTCAACATTGTATCAATGTCACCATGCTATCTGGGCCATCATCAGTTACCATGGACACTGTTAGGGTTAAGGTTTACTTTCTGTTATCAAAGTCTATTTGAATTAATCTTCTTCGTCGTTCCTTTCTACACACCCCGCTTGGATAATATGACAAGAAGAACCATTGTTGGTTCCCCAAAGAACCTTTCAGTGAACAGTTCTTAAAATAATAATTTTACTCTTAGTGTGAAGAACATTTAAATAATCTAAAGAACCTTTTTCCACTATAAAGATCCTTTTGTGCAAAGATTGTGGAAAGATTCTAAGGATACTAAAGGCTCTCGACCATCGATGCCAATAAGTCCGTGAAATGAAACCATGTGTAAATTCATAAGTCAACAGCATTGTTGAGTATTTTCTCCTTAAAACTGCAGTGAAACAAAGACAGTCTCAAAAACACGGTTTGAAATCGCTGGTGTTTCTGACGTCACAAACTACCTTGTAACCAATCAGATCAACGTGTGATCGTCAACGAGTGGATCTCTGAGCTGAGTGAGTGAGTGGAGGCGGGGCTCATTTGCATATTCATAGAACTGCGTACTAAATGAGACAAGGGTGTCGAGTTACATTCAAGCTATTTTAAGGCATGAAGATTTATTTTCAAGGACAAAACGTTTAAATATGCCATTTTGGTGATCAAAGATGAGTTTTAAGGGATAAAATGATTGACTATTGGGGGACTTTAAGAACTTTTTTTATTTTTAAGGAGTTTGTTCATATCCTTCCTTCTAGAATACTATTAAATATCAAAACAAATGGCATTTAATGATTAGCATTCTTTTCAGGATAAATGAATAAATCGAAATTCATACTTTTTTAGCACTTAAACATGCTTTGAGGCGTCTATAAGCATGTCCAGAAGACGATTTTCTAGTATGATGATGTGAGCTCAGGAAAGGGAAGGCTAGAAAATCTGACAGCCTCCACTCCAACCGAACCGAGAGTCTTCGAGAGCGCTAACAAGAGTCGGGCGGTGACTCCACACTCACATCAGTAGACCTGAACTGTAAGAGATGAATCAAGCACTTCACAATTACAAACTCTGAGAGCACTGTGACCTTCTCCTAAAAACAACACCAAGTGATAATTATCCGAGTGCAAACGTTCCAAACTCTTAAATGAAACACGGCCCAGACATGCAAGACATAATGTGATGTAATTACTTGCAATTTGCATGGTCATTTTTAGCAGTGCATTGGAAAACTTGATTGTTGTTTTGATAATTAAGGGGGAAATTAATGTTGCTGAAAATAGTACAAACAGGGACACAAAATACTTCAAAATCCCATAAAATGGACTAATGCAACTTGAATTTGGAATAGCAGCATACTACTCTTTTTTTAGTATAACGATATGACAGATATAGAAAGAGTGGCACAGAAGTATACTATTCTGAATATAATGATTGTACAGGGTTAAATGAAGGTCAATTGTCTTCTTTTGAGATTTTGGTCCTTGTTGAATGAGCTTTTATCTGCTCTGTCTCAGAGTGGAATTGCTTTGCTGACGTAAAACTTCTTATCAAACATTTTAAACATTACAAGCTACTTTTGTTCAAGCTACTTTTAATTTAACCTAATTTTTTCCAGGATGCATGCAAATTCTAAAGAAAATGTGATTTGCTAATGTTTTCGGAATATTTGTTGCTATGTGGTTGCTGTTTATTCAAATTTATTCACATTGTGACTTGGAAAACACGACTAATTGATGTGAAATTATTATTCATTCATCTTGTGCATCTCAATTTCAGAGTTTTGAAATACATCTCTCTGAGAATCATCAGCAGTCGCAGTTTCGACGGCCTGAAAGGAGTAAAATCAATGTGAGTAGACTAGTCATTGTTTTTAAAAAATGACGACAGATAACCAGATGTTTGCCATCCATCATCACTGTCCTCCGAGCCAACAGGCTCATCTCCACGTCATGTGATCTGTGAAGAGAATCTTTGATGTTCACTCCCTTTTTCAGAACACACAGAGTCGAAGGAGCTTTCAATGCCAATTTTTCCCTGTAGCTCTTTGAAAAAGCTCAGGACATCCAAGTTAGGAGGAACAGTTTGAACGCTTGCACAGAATAGATTATTCTTTGACTGAATAGTGAGCATTAAAAGAAGCAGTATTTTGTCAATGCCAGTTATAATATCACACAATATCAAAGAATCTTTCTCTCTTGGGACTGAATTTTTGTGCCAAAAAGAAGCATCTCTCCCTATGAATGGCCTAAAAAAAGATGTTTGGATTATATGGGGTTTACAATGAAAAATTCATACGAACCTTTATAAATCTTTTTAAGTCTAAAATACAGAACTTTATAATGAAACCACAACCTGAATTAGAATGTAAACAAATGCAATGCAATTAGACATAGTTAAATAAATGAACATAACAGAGATTATAGTGAAAACTGTTTTATTTTTTTTAGAAAGTAATGTTATTTTTTTTTGTAATTTTTTTAAGTGAAAATTTTATGAACATGAATATATATATCAGAATAGACAAGAGTTCCAGACAATTATCAGGAGGTTTGTGGTATTCCTTATCATTGGAATTCGTATATTTGTTATTATTGTATATCATATATATTGTTATTATGATTGTACCGTTCAAAAGTTTGTGGTTGGTATGATTAAAAAAAAGAAATTGATACTTTATTCAGCAAGCATGCATTAAATGAATCAAATGTGACAAAAGATTTTAATTGTTACAAAATATTTCTATTTCAACATTAATAAGAAGAAATGTTGATATTATACATTTCAAATTATATAAAAAAATTTACATGCTCTGTAGGCTTCATCCATCCAAGTTTTCTGATGGTGCACAATTAATTTATTCGGTTTTATAAGCACAAATTAATGCATAAAATTTTGTATTTCGCGACACATTTTACCTCTCATTTTCATTCACCTGTTGTTGTTTTTTCCCCCAGAGAAATCTCCCAGAGCATATCATTGGAAACCATAGAGACAGAAGCATTCAACAGCCTGAATGTCTCAGAAATGTAAGAAACCACTCAAGGAACAATGAAAGTGATTAATGGATAATTGACTCGATTTGCGTGCATTTCTTAATGACTGTATTTTATTACAGTCCGTAACTATGGAACAGAATCTTCTCTGACAGAGTCTTTTCATTGTAAAGTGTCATTTGTTTGTAATTTCTCATGCAAGAATTTGTGTCACAGCTCAATCCAGAACACGCGGAGTCTCATTCACATCCACCAGCTGGCTTTCAACCACCTTCCCAAGCTGAGATACCTGTAAGCAGCACATAATCTCTGTTTTCCTACACAGCAATCACATTTTAATTGACATAAATCAGAAATGAATATTCTTAAAACCCAAGGAGTTAAAGGGATAGTTCACCCAAAAATGAAAATTCTGTCAGTATTTACTCTCCCTCATGTTGTTCAACCCCGTAAGACTTTCGTTCATCTTCGGAACATGAATTAAGATATTTTTGATTAAATCTGAGAGCTGGATCACTCCTCCATAGGCTTCTTAAGGGATTGACACTTGCCAGCCCCGAAAAGTTATTAAAGATATCGTTAAAATAGTCCAAGTGACTACAGTGGCTCAATCTTTAATTTATCAAGCGACGAGAATACTTTTTGTGCGCAAAAACCCCCCAAAATAACGACTTTATTTCAACTATTCATTTCCTTCTCTGTGGGCCTCGAGTCAGTTCACTAGTGTAACAGCGTAAGCTTCTGTGTTGTACGTCACACGCATCACACACATGACCAGCGTCGGCCAATAGTGAGCCTATGTGTGACGTAGCACTACGCAATCACACTACGTTAACTGACTCGAGGCCCACAGAGAAGGAAATGAATAGTTGAAATAAAGTTGTTATTTTTGTTTGTTTTTGCGCACAAAAAGTATTCTCGTCGCTTGATAAACTTAAGATTAAGCCACTGTAGTCACTTGGACTATTTTAACAATGTCTTTAATAACTTTTCGCAGCTGGCAAGTGTCAATCCCTTAAGAAGCCTATGGAGGAGTGATCCAGCTCTCAGATTTAATCAAAAATATCTTAATTCGTGTTCCGAAGATGAACGAAGGTCTTACGGGGTTGGAACAACATGAGGGAGAGTAATTACTGACATAATTTTCATTTTTGGGTGAAATATGCCTTTAACATAACTCAGACTAGTTGAGAAAACCGATTGCCTTAAACCATTTAATTAAAAAAAACTAGTACTGTATACTTATTCCATTTGATTCCACATAATAATTTTAAACTAAACTATAAATCCACTTAAAGTCCCCCTGTGGTGAAAATAAAGCTTTTAATGTTGTTTATATGTCTATGTGGTGTATTTAACATGCTTTTAGACAAACCATGTGCAAATTCATAAGTCAACACCATGTTGAGTATTTTCTCCTTAAAACTGCGGTGAACCAAAGACAGTCTCAAAAACACGGTTTGAAAAGCTGTGATCATCAACGAGTGGATCTCTGAGCTGCTGTGAGTGAGTGGAGGCGGGGATAATTTGCATATTCATAGAACCACGTATACTAAATGAGGCAAGGCTATTTTAAGGCATGATAGATTTTTTTTCAAGAAAAAAAAAAGTTTAGATATGTAATTTTGGTGATCAAAGATGAGTTTTAAGGGATACAATTATCGACTACACGTGGACTTTAAATACTTTGTGTAGCTGAAACTTTGTTAAATTGCATAAAGTAGTAGGTCATCCGGGTACTTCCCAGGTCCCGGATTCATGTTGTACTGATTCACGAACTCGGGAGTTGATTGAGACGCACCTGTGTTTTTTTGGGTTCTTGCACAGGTCAAGGCCCAATTCCCTTTTGCTTTGTATTTTTACAGGAGCATTTCCAACACTGGCATAAGTTTATTCCCTGACCTGACCTCCATCTTCTCCCTGGAGCCCTATTTCATACTGTGAGTTTACCCTGTGGATTCATCTGTTTGAGAGATGGTGTAAGTGAGAACAAATGATGGAAAGTAATAGTGAAGCTATAATTTGACCGTCTGCTATCCTTCTCAAGCTGACAGAAAATGGGGTGTTATGAAATTGAAAGAGTCTGTACTATATATCTGTCTGAGACCTATGAGTCAGAACACTGGATAAGAAAAGCACAGATGTATTAGATTAGGAGACTAATATGTTTTTGTCCATGAGTTTTGTTTTTGCAACGACGTGTCTTATTGTTTCTTGCTCTTTTTTTAGGGATATTTGTGATAACCTCAACCTGCGTTCAGTCCCACCAAATGCTTTCAGCGGAATGACGAGTGAATTCACCACAATGTTAGTATCTCACACTATACATACAGATGGTTGGTCTGGGAACGCCCCGTCACGTGATGTGAATTTAGCCCCTGGAAAACATTGCCTTGGCGCTAATTAAAATACACGCGACAATCATGCCGAAGAGGTGCTGTGTTGTTTTCTGTACCGCCAATAAACAAACAAATTATGAATTGAAGTTCTACATCCTTCCTAATAAACACAGAGAACCGGAAAGGAGGACAAAATGGCTACAAGCAATAAATAGTAGTGTATAATACTTCTGTGATGTAATACCTCTATAGTACTTCTATAGTATGTCCCAAAATACTATAGTATTCCTATAGGATTACTATAATATTTTGTCCTAAAATACTACAAGATTCCTATAGTTGTTTTTCATACGGGATGTCTCATTCACATTAGCGTTATCAGCTGAAGGCTCGCTTGATAGGCCAATCGCTACGTAATGACGCGAGCCGTGAACCTATGGAGTAGTTTGAGGTCTACACTCAATACAGACAGTCTGTGAGTTAGGGATAACTGTCAGCACAGTCCCTCGGCAACAGAATTCGTACTACTGATCACCGTTTTACAAAAGGATTATTAGTTTAGAGTGAAGCATACGTACAATTGGTAAGTGACAAGGTTTTATGGAGTTATAGTATGCAACATATACGAAAGTTGATTGAGTTATAGGCTAATGTTACTGCTACAGCTACCGCGATGTCTTGCCTGGAGATTCAACCAGATAACAAAATATGTCTGGAAACGACACCTCCGGCCATTTGGTTGGGTCATTGACCCAGTTTTTAATTAAATAAGGGCAATCATAACCTTTTGCAGTTAATTTGGCAATGTACCGTTGCCGGTCGGCAGCCGTCAGTTACTCGCAATACGACATTTTTGTCATTCAAATACACACGATGTTCGCAGTGTTTTCCCCCCTGACGACTCCACCCTCGCCACGCCCCCCAACTATGACTAGTTGCCGACTGTATGTATGGCATCTTGTTATGATTCAGGGCTGTTATCCCCACAAACTTTTTTGTCAGCCTAACCTCTTTGACCTAAAATATTTGCTTAAAGCGCCACCTGAAATTTTAAGTTAATACTTCAATCATTTTAATAGCTCAGTCACGTTTATATTCCCTTTTGAGGGAACTCGCGCTGCGTCTATGACGCGACCGGAACGGTGAACGTGATTTCACCAAGTACCACATGTTCCTGGATCAACATCTTTGTTGATCCTGGAACAACTTTCAGATCAACCAATCAGATTTGAGGGACAAGTTTGCAGTTTATGTCAAGTTAAGGCTTAGAACCAGGGTGAGGTGCTTCAACATCAGTGTTATTCACCTATCATTTCCCTCTGACTTTAGGGATAAGTTATGGGTAGGGTTAGTTTTAGGGATAGGGTAAGGACTAAATTTTGGGACAGGAATGTTGTTCCAGGATCAACAAAATATGTTGATCCAGGAACATGTCTTACTTGGCAAAATCACGGTGACCCTTTAGGAACGCCCCGGCGTGATTGCATCTGAAGCACATGTGTCAACTAGTCTAATGGAGAGAATGAGCGTCACGGGCGGGTGACGTCATGACCAGGAAAGGATAAAAGCTTCTGTGCCTCAGCAAGCGCTCTTTGTTACAAACTGTCTGTCATATTTATTGTTGTCTGTCACGAAATCATACAGCTCAATCAGATATATATAATGGCGTCCAAACAACCATACAAGTTGTGTGCTTCTTGCCCTCGTTATATCACGGATGGGGATACACACAAACTTTGTGTGATGTGTTTGTGAGTGGAGCTGTCACTCTTGGAGTGCTCTGTCACTCTTGGGGCGGCAGTGGCTCAGTGGTTCATGTAGTTTTTCTACAAACCGAAAGGTTGGTGGTTCTATCCCCGGTTCCACCTGACCAAGTGTCGAGGTGTCCATGAGCAAGACACCTAACCCCAGCTGCTCCCGACGAGCTGGATGGCGCCTTGCATGGCTGACACCGCCGTCGGTGTGTGTATGAATGGGTGAATGTGAGGCATTATGTAAAGCGCTTTGGTGGCCATGGGTCTGTTAAAGCGCTATATAAAAGCAGTCCATTTACTCTTCGAGGAGGGTGTTCAAGTGAGCGTTCCCTGCGGCTCAGGCTCTTGACGTGGGGATCGCAAATGGATCTCACGGCGAGGTTTGAGACGGGCCACGCCCTTTCTCAGCCTTTACCCGTGGGGTCCAGTGCTCTCGCTCTGGAGTTGGAAGCCCGTCCAGCGTTTCCTTCTGCTCCGGAAGAGGCATCAGTACTTCAGCTGTCTAGTTCTGAGGAACTTCCCCAGCGTATGAGGAGCTGGTGGAGGTATTGTCTCGTGCTGTGTCAAAATTAAATATTGAATGGCCAGCCGAGAAACAAGGCACTCGTCTCAAGAGTCTATTAGACGAGCGCTTTCTGTCATCAAATGGATGGTCGAGGCTATTTCACTTGTGTATGATGTTGTGGGCCAGCCTTCATCTTTGACCACTAGAGCCCATTCTACTAGGGGTATGGCGGCCACCAAAACCCTGATTTCTGGGGTTACCCTTTAAGAAGTTTGTGATGCAGCGAGCGGGGCTTCGCCGCTCCCGTTTGTCTACGATTTAAACATGGATACCCCTGGGTCTAGAGTTCTCATGTTGTGACAGTTTTAACACGACAGGTTCTTGGCCACATGGCGTTATGCATTCTCGTTTCCAAAGCGTCATCGACGCAGCGCGAGTTCCCTCGGAAGGGAACGTCTCAGGTTACAACTCTAACCTTAGTTCCCTGAGTAGGGAACGAGACGCTGCGTCACTTTGCCATACTTCCTACATCCCTGTGGTCGACTTGCTTCGGCCTTTTCGAAGCTAGCGCCGGTCAGACCGGATGTGCTTTTATCCTTTCCTGGTCATGACGTCACCTGCCCTCGACGCTCATTCTCGCCATTGGACTAGTTGACACATGTGCTTCGGACGCAATCACGCAGTGGCGTTCCCAAAGCGTCATCGACGCAGCGTCTCGTTCCCTACTCAGGGAACTAGGGTTACAGTCATAACCTGAGACGTTTCCTGATGTTGGTAAATTGTCACATGATATACAGGTTACACTACTGTTTAAAGGTTTGGGGTCAGTAAGATTTTTTTAAAAGAAATTAATACTTTTATTTTGCAAGGATGCATTAATATCAAAAGTGACAGTAAAGACATTTATAATGTTACAAAAAATTATATTTCTAATAAATGCTGTTCTTTTGAAATTTCTCTACATCCAATATCAAAATCCTGAAAAAATGGTTTACACAAAAAAATAACTGTTTAGGATAATATATGAAATGTTAATAATAATGTGATAATAATTATATGATAATAATAAGAAATGTTTCTTGAGTGGCAAATTAGAAGGATTTCTGATGGATCATGTGACACTGACAATAGATTTAGTCAACTAAAATCTAACAGTCAGTAAAAAAGAACAAAAATAAGAACTAATAAATAAAATCGAATAAAGATACAAATGAAATAAACAGTGTTTTAGGTTGTCAGGTATTCAGGTAAGAAATACTAGAGAAATTGAATAAAGTAATCACAGGTAAAATAACAGTGCATAGTCTTTCTTGGATAAACCCTTATTACGGCTACTAAAGTTACTCAGTTAAGAGCAGTGAGTAAATTTATCTTTGTCTTTTGTTGTTTGAAATAACATTAAGGACTCAGACAGAAGCAGGTTTAGGCATAATGGACTGTGTTTAAATGGAAACTCGCCAAAACGGGCAGTTCGATATTTTTTTGTGTTTAATTGTCCTTGGAAATGCATGATAAACCTTTTGTAATTTTCTTCAACTGTCCCAGCCATTGTGCGGACTCATTGTCGAGCCCTGTATTGTATTGTACATTTCTTTGGGTTTTGCCAGAGATTTTTACGTTGCTCGACACAGTTTACAAATGGCCTTGTTTTTCTTGATTTCTAGATAAGGCATGAGAGTGTATGCTATTAACCCACCGTTACCATTAAAATGTGCACATCTAGCCTTCCTACCACTCAAAGAGATTAACTGGGATTGAATCTTTTCCCAAATCGTCCCTCCCTAACATTTTCATCATGCTCTTATTCGTTGACAAAAAGGTCAATAGATTTTCGTTATAGTTTTTGTCATCAAAAATTGTTTTTTATGTAGTCATTGTCTCATTTTTGTCAGTGGAAAAATGTTGTTGACGAATAATTTCGTCATTTAAAATTTCGAATAAAAACATTTTTTCACTCTTTTCCACCCTCTATCTGACCCTAAGCAATAAAGGGACTCTTTGCATATAGATGATTTAAAGGCACTGTCGCCGTGCAACTCTTATTTGTGAGCTGTGAATTTGCTTTTGGATAAAGTTCACTGTGTCATCCTTTAATATCAGCCTTTTTGCATCACCATTGAGATCAGAATGAAACTATCAGGGTTATGTTCTTGATTTAAATGATCTTGTTAAGTTTTGCATTTTTAGTTTCAAAAAATGCTCTTTTTGGACGGACTCCCAATGATATGACCCCAATAATAAACAAGTTCAACAAAACAAGGAATATTTTATTGGTGTACAAAAGCAAGAAAGATCTAAATCAATTTTATGGGGCTACAGGCCTAATATAGTTAAATGACGGTCAGTTTTCTTATTAATCAAATCTTGCTTAGTCTACGTAAGTCTACAAGACACGCAACCTTCAATCTCTGTATCTTTATTCAAACAAGATAGCACAGTACACTTCCTGAAGCACGTATACTTTCACACATAAGCATTTTTAAACCAAAGATTTTGTACTTGAAATAATATTCAATACAACTGTGGTAAATACCATAGTATTTGGATGATATTTAAGTCATATCTGCTAATAAATGTTTATTTTTCTCTCTCTCTCTCTCTCTTTTCAGGAATCTCTTTAACAATGGATTTCAAGAAATAGAAAGCCATGCATTTAATGGAACTATAATAGATAAACTGTAAATATTGACAAATTATAAATACACTAATACCTATTCAATATACTATGGTATGTGTGCTGTATAATCACGGTGTAATCTGTTTGTTTTGCAGAGTATTAAAGAACAACAAAAATCTGCGTTTAATCCATGAAGATGCTTTTAAAAAAGCATTTGGCCCCACTACGCTGTAAGTGATACAAAGGGAAATACTGCGGCCTTTCTCTTGCAAATTCTGGCTCTTTACTTCACTGTTTCACCGTTCATCTTCTCTGGAGTGAACGCTTTGTGTCAGGTCTTATCAGATGTCAATTTGGATGACTGAATCGGAGGTGCATTACCTTACTGTAGACTAGAGCTTTACCACACCTGCCTTTAGCTTTTAAGAAAACCTGAAGATCTTGATTGGCTGGTTCAGGTGGGATTGATTGCCGTATGAAGACTTGAGGAGCAGGTCATGACAATTTGCCTTGGTGTTTTTACATACAAGGGCATTATTATATGTAAAAAGGTCAATAGCAAACCACAATTTCCTAAAAAATGTTCTTGTTCGAGAAGCCGTTTCACTCAGAAATACGTCACAATACGCTTATTTCACGCAGCCGTTATTTTGAAATCGAAAGCGAGGCTCCGGTGGGAAGAACCCCGGAAGTAAATATAAACAACAATGCCTTGGACTACCAACCTGAAGCTGCTGCCGCGATTTACACTATTAGATGTTAATATCCAATATAGGATATGTATATAGTTCGTTCCTGCTTCTTTTTTTACTTTCTGAAAAAAAAATATTTATAAATGAATTTCACTGTATATAGTCTAAAGTATGAAAGAAATGTATGTACATTTTTAGAAGAACTAATTTCTACATTAAACACAACAATACGCCATCGCATTCGCGACTCTCCTATGATTAAAGGCGAAACTTCCGGTTTTCTTCCAACCAGAGCCTCGCTTTCGATTTCAAAATAACGGCTGCGTGAAATAAGCGTATAGGGAAGAAAACTTAAGTTTCATGCCAACTTCAATGCAGCATTTCACTCTCTGTTGTTCACCAGGGATGTTTCGTCTACAGCGTTGGAGACACTGCCCTCTCATGGCCTGGAGTCTGTGTTGATGCTGGTGGCTCGTTCAGCGTTCGCTCTGAAGAGACTGCCTCCACTGACGGGACTGAAGAGCCTGAGAGATGCACAGCTCACGTATCCCAGCCACTGCTGCGCTCTGCTCAGCTGGGACTCACACAGGTCGACATATCAAATCAGTTTAGGCGTATCAGTATAGTGGAGGAAAATATTCCTCTCATCTTATTCCATTGCCATTTTGAATAAGAGCATCACTGTCACTTCTTCCTCAGAGAACGTCATAAAATGAAGCTCCAATAAGAGAACTTGACATTTATCTTTGATATTATGATTCACTGTTCAGATTTAAAGCAGAGGATTGTCAGTGTAATTCAATTCCTTCATTTTCTGGTTTTCATATAGGGAGGGCTCTGTGTTTGCTGCATTGAGAAATGGATCATCAAACTGTGGTGACAACAGCGAACCGGCTAAGTACGTTTGGTTAGTCTGATGTAGTATTGACATGTCTTGCTCTAGTGTGCCTCTTAGTAAATAATTATAATCTTTTTTATAGATTCAGCAGGCCCATAAGAAAATTAATTTTCTAAATGAAATATTTTAAATATGTCAGCTGGTAACCAGCTAGCAACGAATAAGAGCAAATGGTGACTTCAAGACAAATTAAGTATTCTGCTTATATTTTTTCATGAAAAAAAAAGAGATTTGTATCCTCTCGAGTTGTCAACAAGGTCTCCAACTGTGCTTCGATTTGCCAGGATTTCAAAGTCTGCAATCACGTCTGAGATCTCAATCTCTGAATCTCTGAACTTGGTATTCAGATGAAATTAACTGAGCTTTGCAATCCATATGAATTTTACAGCTCTTTACTCTTGACGTACAGTACTGTGCAAAAGTCAGGAAGGTTTCTTTAGGAGTCTTGGAGACGTTGCCACAGTTCTTCTGGATTTAGTGTGTCTCGGTTTTTTCAGTTTCTTCATGTAATCACAGACAGACTCGATGATGGTGAGATCAGATCATACCGGCTGTTGTCAGACCTACAAAAATCTCACTGTATTATTACAATTAATGGCAAAATGAACATTTGGAAATGTAAACTGATATTTCCTTCTGACACACTACAGCAAGATACAAATAACTGGCTTAAAAACATTTTTTGGGGGGTGAAAATACTAACATGCCTAAGACTTTTACACAGTACTGTATATCAAAAAAAAAAACTGATTGTTACTATTTTTATAACAATTTTTCTGGATGTTTTTAGAGGACTCTAAGAACTCCATTAAGTCCCCTAAGCTATAATACAAGCTTAACCTCTCTAATTTTAGTATCATTGATATACTATTATATTTTATATTAATATTTTTATTTTAAAGTTTTAGTAATTATGTTGGGGTTTTGTCATTTTATTAGTTTTTAAAAATATATATGTCTATATAGTTTTTATTCTTTTTTATTTATGTTTGTTATTTTAGTAAGTTTAATTATTTAGTTAATTATTTAGATTATTTAGTAAGTTAAACTAAATGAAAATGGTACCGACAATGGTAAACATTACTATTTTTAATGTTTTTGAAGGAAGTCTCTTATGCTCATCAACCCTGCATTTATTTAATCAAAAATACAGAACAAACAGTTATATTGTTAAGTATTAGTACAATTTAAAATAATGGTTTTCTATTTGAATATACTTTAAAATATAATTTATTTCTGTGATCAAAGCTGAATTTTCAGCATCATTACTCCAGTCTTCAGTGTAAAAATCATTGTGTCTTCAGTGTCAAAAATCATTTTATTGTCAATGTTGGAAGCAGTTTTGCTGCTTGATATATTTTATAAAATGTGATACATTTTCAGGATTCTTTGATGAATAAAAAGTTACAAAAGAACAGAACATCTAAAAGAACAGCATTTATTTGAAATATAAATATTTTGTAACAATATACTGTACACTACCGTTCAAAAGTTTGAGGTCAGTAGTTTTTTTCTTCTTTAAAAAAGAAGAAATGAATACATTTATTCAGCAAAAACAGTTTTATATTGTTAGAAAAGATTTATATTTTGAATAAATGCTGTTCTTTTTAACTTTTTATTCATCAGTGAATCCTGAAAAAAGTATCACAGGTTCCAAAAAAATATTAAGCTATTTCCAACATTGATAATAACTGAGTATCAAATCAAAGGATCATGTGACACTGAAGACTGGAGTAATGATGCTGAAAATTCAGCTTTGATCACAGGAATATATTACAATTTAAAGTATATTAAAATAGAAAACATTTTAAATTGTAATAATATTTCACAATATTACTGTTATTCTTGATGATTCTTTAAAAAACATAAAAAATAGTAGCTTTTCCAAACTTTTGACCGGTACTGTATATACATATAGAACTCTACTTAGGCAAAGTATTGTATTGTGTAATATTCTCCCAATACTGTGACATTGACCATTTTCACCCCTGTGTCCTTTCCTCAGTCCATCTGAGATGGATGACTCTCTAATGCTGGACGATCCTCTTGCATTCGACATTGTTGGATCCACATCAGCTGAAGACACTTTTGGAAATGCAATCGAGTTCTATTACCCCGAGCTGGACCTGTGTCAGCGCCGGCCGGCCCTGCAGTGCACCCCCGAGGCGGACGCGTTCAACCCCTGCGAGGACATCGCTGGCTTCGGGTTCCTGCGAGTGGCCATCTGGTTCATCAACGTCCTCGCCATCGCTGGCAACCTCACGGTGTTGCTTGTGATATTCACGAGCCGCTGCAAACTGACCGTCCCGAGATTCCTCATGTGCCACCTGGCCTTTGCCGACCTCTGCATCGGTGTGTATCTCCTTATGATCGCGACTGTGGACCTCTGGACACGCGGACACTACAGTGAACACGCTATTGAGTGGCAAACAGGAGTGGGATGCGGCATCGCCGGGTTTCTGTCGGTTTTCGGTGGCGAGTTGTCCGTCTACACGTTGTCTAGCATTACCGTCGAGCGCTGGCACACGATCACACACGCTCTCCGACTGGAACGGCGTCTGGGATTGAGCCACGCTTCTGCGATTATGATCGGCGGGTGGTTGCTCTGCCTAGCATTGGCGCTCCTGCCCTTGATAGGCGTCAGCAGCTACAACAAGGTTAGCATGTGTTTGCCGATGGACATCGAGACTCCTTTATCCCAAGCCTACGTTATGCTCCTGCTGCTTTTGAACGTCAGCGCTTTCCTGGTGATTTGCGGCTGCTACGTGTGCATTTACACGGCCGTTCGTAACCCGGAGTTCCCGGGACGCCCCGCAGACGCCAAGATCGCTAAGCGTATGGCAGTGCTAATCTTCACCGATTTCCTCTGCATGGCGCCCATCTCGTTTTTCGCCATTTCCGCGGCCTTCAAAGTCCCGCTCATAACGGTGACCAACTCGAAGATCCTCCTGGTGCTCTTCTACCCCATCAACTCGTGCGCAAACCCATTCCTCTACGCCATCTTCACCAGGGCCTTCAGGAAAGATGCATGTGTCCTGCTGAGCTCCATGGGCTGCTGCGAGAGCAAAGCTAACTTGTATCGAATGAAGACGTATTGCTCGGAGAACATCAACCGAAGCAAAAGCAGCTCCGGCTCCAATGCGAACTCCAAAGCCCCTCGTGCCGTCATGTGGATGTCCAGCTTTCCTCATCTAACACCTCGACCGCAGGCGCAAAGGGTCTAGGGTAACGGACACATGATTTATTTTCTTGGTGTTCTGCCCTTGAATCTTATCTAAGAGACTCGGGGAAGATGGTACCGTTTTTAAGAGGACTCATTTTGCAGCTCATTTTCACTCTTATCTCTCAATGCATTGACTTAGTTCAAAAGACACACATGTCTTTTGAGAGAGAATGTAGCACCCAAAGAGGCCGTTGTTAGTGGGTGAATGCAGCAAAAAGCAGCATTATGTCACATTTTCTACAAGATCTTTCATTTTTACAGATATTGACTGTGAGGAGGCAAGCTTCAGTCATTTTCAGTAAATCTTACATGCATGCATTTTCAGCCTTTTGGTGTCAGAATTAAACCTGATTATTGCATGATTGCTGTAAAATAGTTTAATTACTCAATGTAAGGCTTTTTAATGTGAAAAAGAGTTTCCTTATTTAAGTTATATAACTTATCTAGTTGCAATCACGGATGTTTAAAGAACACATTCCAGAGCTGTTGTTTTACACCATGGTAGAGCGCCACTTTGTGGACAAATCCAATTATTGTTCTAAAACATTACAAATGAAGGTCATTTTTATTATTATTACCATGTAGTATTTGAAATCTAATAAAATGAAAGCAAAATGTAATTGCAGTCTTTCATTATGTACTTGAATTCCTCGAACCCATATAGTATATTTGACTCAGGGAATATATTTGAGTCAGGTCATTTTTATTTGTATTGCCTAGAGCTTTTCAGATTTATATTTATAAAGCACATTGAAGCACAGCATGTTTTTTTTTACATATTGTTTCAAAATAGTTTCACAGAAAAGTTTAGCAGACCTAAACAATGTCTGAATGAAGGAAATGGAGGGAAAAAGTCAACAACAGTGTACAACAACACAGCAAGTGCAGTACATGTGGACAATGAAATGTATTTTTCAACAATTAGCCATTAAAAATAAGCATGCAAAATGTTAATTATAAAATATTAATAAACAGTAAAAATAAATAGTGTGCGGCTAAATAAAGAATAAATGTGAAATAAAACAAATGCAAGATGAGAGATTAAATAAAAATATTAAATAATAAAAATATATAACGAAACATGATAGAACGGTCATTGACAAATAAAGCTTAAAAAAAAAAACTTTTCAAATGTAATGCATATTTTTGAGTCATGACCAATGTGTTTAAACAAGTTTCAGTTCAAAGTGTTTTATTCATTTTTGTCTGTTTTTATTGTCAAACATAAAAAAAAAGATAATAAAACAAAATAATATGTATTATTTAAATGTACTAAAAATGAATTCGAACTAAATATGTTTTATAGAATAAAGTAATATGTCATGAATTGATCAAATAATTTGGAAATATTATAATAAGGAAGTAACGCACTTGGACACAAAAGTATGCAGGTCATCATTATGTCATAAAACAAAACACACGGATAGTGAATTTGTCAGGAGCGCGCATCCCAACCTGCTGGTGTGACGTCACGCGAGGGACCGCGCTCCTCCAGCGAGAGCGCGCGTGGAGTCTGCTGCAAATTTCGTCACGGCAAAAACACTCACACACACACATTCCTTCGTGTGTTAAATTACCCCGAGAAAACAGAAAAGATGTTATTTGATCTGCGCATACTCTGCTTCGAGTGGATATTCGTCTGACACATTTATAAGAGAGGAACGAGAAAAGGAACCGTTATGGTGTTTATTTTAGGCAAAACTAGTTCCTCAGCGATGTTGCGCTTTTTAACTCCACTGCTCGTCGGATTGTTTACTCAGTCAGTGACAACTGGTAAGATGTGTGTTTTCCTTTAAGTTACTGTTTTCTCTTTGTGCATGCTTTAAAAGCAACTGAATCAACAACTTTAAAAAGTTTATTGTTCAGAAAGTTTTAATAAAACTTGTGCATGTGTGGAGATTTGTCTTGTGTTTAAAATGGCATTTTGCTTTGTTATGCGCAGGAGCTTTAAGTGGAATCGTGTTGTTATGTTAACACTAAAAACTGCATTTCTACATAAAAACAAAACTTTAGTTGTTTGTTTTAGTTGTTAGTTATGTGCTTTGCAAAATGCTGGGTTATTTCACGGTAATTTAACGTTTAGAGGATTAAGTTACACTGCTAAAATAATCTGCTCTAGTTTCATAAAGGTTTAGAAACTAAATATGTGGTCAAAAAGATAAGATTTTACTGAAGCACTGGAATTATTTGTTATACAGTTACAGTTGTTAATGTTTATATCACGTTAAATATCAAGAATAAAATCTAAATGACAAAATCAAAAGTTTAGGCTATTATATGAATAGGTATGATAAACTGTCAAAAATATTATGATTCATATACAAAATTAGTGACAGAACATTATATCCCAGACTAACTTTGATGCACTGAAGCAAAATGTTTTGATTTTTATATATATGCGGAAATCTATTCACTAAAAATAATTTTTTCATGCTGGATTATGTATCTGAAATCTCATCAGTGCTCACTGGGATTGTGAAAACCAGTTTATAAGACTTGGAATTTTCTATAAAACCTCGACCTGTTTATAATATCTTTTAATAAACAAGTGTAAGTGGTTAGTGTTAAAATTGAATTACCACTGCAGTAAAACCAGTTCTTTCCATTCTAGCTCTTGTTAACTTGGCAGTTTATTGACAAACAAAACAGATTTCGTTCACTAAATCAACACTACACCAACTGATCATTTAATTGTGCATATGAATTGTGCAATACCAGTTGAATGCGTTGTACGAGATATTTTTTATCCAGTTTAATAAAGAAAACATACTTTTTGTAGTATATATAAAAGGCTCTCTCAATAAGAGCTGCGTATGCTTCCTTTGATAACAGATTCCTTTAGAGAAAGAATTTCCTTTTGCTCCTAGAGAACAGGATACTGGTTTTCCACAGCATTTCTGAAGCAATGCCAGAGCTGAGTCACATTATACCTACATAACAAGGATTCCCCTTACTGAAAAGCAGTGCAGCTGAACCATGTACACCATATAGCGTGGAACTCAATGATTTCATATACGTGTTTGCATTATAATTCAAAAATGATAGTAGTACCATGGTCAAGTCGCCTTTATTTATACAATACAGATTTTTTCAAAGCGGCTCTACAGTGATAAACATGAAAATAACGATGCTTTCTGTCACTACGACACTTCCCTTATGGCATTGGTCCTACATTTTGTTCACACAGGGTGCATTCTGGGACTAATCCCAGCAATGTTACTAGGTCCCCATCCCGAGATCGATCCCAGGACGTGTTTGCGTTCACACAGAAGGCACTCTAGCAATTCTATGGCAATTTTCTGGGATCAACGCTCTATATGAAAGGGGCTTTTGAGTCAGTTCAATGTTGATTCAATTCAGTTCAATAACAGTGTCGATGTTGCAAAATTAATCAATTATGCTTATTTAATAAGATTATGCCTGGAACGGTTTTTGATTTTTTTTTATCATATATTAATTTAAAGAATCTTGTATAATATGACTTGCTGTTTTTGTATTTGTTTTTATTGTATTTAAATGATATTTGTATTTTTTTAATTGAATTTTTGCCATGAAAATAGCTTTGAATGCTGACAAATAAAATGATCTGAATCTGAATCTGATCATCAAGTATGAAACAAAGTCGAATCATCTATAAAGCAGCTCTACAGAAATCTGTGGTGTCATCATTCAGCTCAATTCAGTTCAAGTTTTGTTGCCATCCAATAGTGGCCACTTTTAGATACTAGATAGGCTACTATTAGATACTAGATTAATTGCTGACTTTAGATGCAGCACATGTAAATGTAGTAAAACATCTTCACTAGCATGATATGCTAATACTGACGAAAACTGTGATGTCCTCAAACAGTTGCCAGTTGGAAACATCCCCTTACTGTCGTCCATCATGGAGGTTCACCGCATTGGGTGAGACAGGGCCGTTCTTTCCGTCCAACGCAGGCAACGGAGCCGCTGATTGTCCCGGGACGAGCCTCCAGTGTACATCTCTCACAGGAGGAGATCCAGAAGCTGCGCTTCAAACCCACCGTGGGCAAAATCCAGCGGTCGGAGGGGAGCGAGGTCACATTTAACTGCTCCATAGACATCAATGATGTGAGCCAGGCCCAGGACCTGAATATTCTGTGGTTTAGGAATGGGAAGGAAATCCCTGATGGCATGCAGACGCAGATCTACATTCAACGGACTTACATCTTACTGTCCACTATAAGGTGAGATGATGTTCTTACAGCTCAAAAACAGCCATTCAGTTATGACCAATTTATAGTTTTCATGTGACGTCACACCATTATAGACCATTTCAAGGACGTAAACAATAAAAAATGTGTCTGGTTCTGAAGTATTTCCGGTGGCGCCAGATCTGTCAAAACAAGCTCGTAACTTTGAAGTCGCGCGGAAAGGCAACAGTTGAGGTATTTCCAAAAACTGAAAATAAACAATGATTGGAATTACTGGACCCTTTAAATAAGACTTTGATGCGTAAACTTTATATTGCTAGTTGCTTAGTATCCAGCCTTCTCGCTTCACTGCTGCCATCCAGCCGCGTTTTCGGTTAGTCGAAAGGTTAGTTTCGGGCCAGAGAGATCACCCAACTATCGAGCAACAAGGACCTAATTTTAATTTTGATATTTTTAAATAGCAGGATTAAATACCACTCTACTTCAAGCGCATCCTGCCATTGTTTTGAATGGTCTAGGAACGCCCATCTGGAGGGCAAAACAAGCCTTTCCTCCATTGCCTGCCAGTCATTTTTACAAGGTTTGTAGTAAGACAGTGATATTAAAACACCAAATTCAATATACTCCTTACTGATTATGCATAGTTTGTACAGGCAAGCAAATGAACACAGAATATTAATGCAAAACGAGATTTCTTATTTAGTATTTTTCCATCAAAAACCATTATAGAAAACGCGTTGCGTTCATATTCTTGGCTCATCTGCTCGCCTGTATATAGTATGCATCATCAAAAAGGTGTAAACTGAATTTGATCTTTTAATATTACCGGTTTTAAAGGTGGGTTGCACTAATAAGGGTTCTTTAGCCTGGCGTCGGTTCACCCTCCATCTATGCTGCTTGATCAGCCCTTTAACTGTCTTTCTGCGTAGTTAATCTGTGTTTAAGTGGTGCAACACAACTCGATTGAAAATAAAACCCAGATCAACAAATCCTTGATTAGCGTTAAACTTTGCTTAATTTAATCCTTATTAGTGCAACACATCCACAAGTGTTTTTCACGTTTCCCCTCAGTTTTTAGTGATTGAAATACTGTAGCAGGTGCTGTGAACACAAGTGCCCAAAACTTCCATCTTGTTCACATACTTTTAGAAAATTGACAGGCCTCCAGGCCTCCGCTACAGTCATGTGATTAAAAACTATGAATAATAACCAGACGGCCAATGCCGTATCTGTCTCTGTTTGGAGAATATTGGTATCGGCAGATGACAAGTTTGCCCATTCAGATTAACAGATGAGTTAGTTTCAGAGTCTACGAATGTCCTTGGAATTGGATAATTTTGTATTTTTTGTCAGTATAGTTTGTTTTTTGTGAATGTTAAGGAAATCCATTCAAGACACCTTTTCCATGAATAGTTGATTCATTTTGTTTATGTTTTTTATTAAAACATATTTTAATCAAAAAATTGAAAATAAAATAGAATGCAAATAACACAAATAAATCTAAAAATTAAATAAATCTAAATTTTCATATTTTTTCTACTCTTCTACTGTAATATTATTTAAAAGTTGCATTGGTTATACTCGTCTGCTAAATTAATAAATGTAAATGAAGTCTAATTGCTTGTTTAATTTCAGCATGCATGTTGCAATTGCTACTGTATTAAGTTGCATCAGCCTATCTATGCATAAAATATCTGCACTATATCTTTCATCAACTTTCTCTTTGAAAAACTACTAAGGGTAAAATTTCATGCTACACGTTTTTGTGACTCTAAAGCTGTAAAATCAAATCTTTAGTCTTTTTTGTTAAAAATGTATTTATTTCCTTTGACATCATCTTTCAGCATTAAAAGTGTCCAGAGAGCAGATGCTGGAGAATACCACTGCAGGCTTAGTGTCAGTAACAAGATCATTGAGTCAAATCCCATCATTTTAGAAGTGGAAGGTAAGTAAACCCCTTTAACCCAGCACACAAACATTTGCTTATGCATTTTAGACGGTTGATGTTTTCCACATTTTACTCATATCCAGGCCTGCCGACCTTCACTATACAGCCGAGTGACGTAAACATCACGAGAAACACTTCCTTCAGGTTGACCTGTGAGGCGGTCGGTCCCCCGAACCCTGTAATCATCAAGTGGCTTCAAAATGGCACGAGATTTGTAGAACGCAACGAGTCCTCCAGCACCATCACTGTTAAAGGTGAGAATATATGAATACATATATATATATATATATATATATATATATATATATATATATATATATATATATGTGAGAATACATATTGGCTTCTTATATGGCTGTTTTTAAGCTGCCCTATTTCTTTAATTTAGCTGCAGATTTAAAATGCTTTAGTTTCTTAAAGAGGCTATATGTAAGAATTTTCATGTATTAATAGGTTTTTTATTACCAATGTGTGAACAGTGGGGTCAAGAATCACGGTCAGTCTCTTGTACGTTACATGTTCACGTGTTCAATAAGTTGCTGGCTTCAGTTCACTTAACAGCCACCGGTGTCGCTAATAACAAAGGTTTCTGAATTCTACATATAGCAGAATTTAACTTGTTGTCAATATACTGTAGGAGAGAATCTAAAGGCCTTGAAGTGAAACCTAGCAGAAAGAAAATCTCTGACTTTAGAAAGATTGGAAGATTTTGTTTAGGTTACGGTAACAGATTTGCTGTCCACAATATTATATTTGTGGTATAAGGTCTACCACAAGGTTGTACATTCCTAAGCGCCTGCTGACATTGAATGATTCAGTACGCTGGGTTACAGCTGACAAAAAACATGACAAACTGTTCCTCTGGTCAATCAGGACGTCCTTATTACAGGAAAACAGTAGTCGCCCAAACTTTGAACAACAGGAAACAATAGAAACCAAACTTAAATTTCCAGTGCTGAGGGAAGATTAAAGCGTAGTGTTAGGGCCAAAAAATAAAAAAAGTAATTCTAAGGGCCATCTTTTCTATAACAAAAAATCAGTAAGATTTTAAGCATTTTTAAGTGTTAATAAATTGCTTTGTGCACAGAAAAACATTCAGGATATTTTTATTTCATTTACTATTATAGTATTTATTTTTCTTTTTTCAATTTTAATTTTAGTTGATTAAATCATTTTTATGTAATTTTGTCATTTTTATTAGTTTTTTTTTAATATATATTTCTATTTAGCTTTCTTTTATTTTATTTTGGTCAAGTCACATTTATTTATATAGCGCTTTTTACAATACAGATCATTTCAAAGCAGCTTTACAGAGATAACAGGAAAATAATGCAACAAAGTTTGTTTCTAGATGAAAATAGTATCACTGTCCAGCTTAAGTAAGTTCAGTGATGGTTCATTTTTGCTGTAAAAAAAGTTATTAATTTAGTTCATTTATACATATACTGTATATAGCCGCTCTGTAGAAAAGCGTGATGTCATCGTCCAGCTCAGTTCAGTTCTCATATAATGGTGTCAATGCAGACAGATCTATAATATTGTTGAATATTAAATTAAACTTATACTTAGTAAATAACTTATCTCAGTTAGTTGCTAAAGCAACATTTTTCATCTAATATGTATATTTTATATTTCAGTTTTATTTCAATGAATGAAAACTAGTTTTAATAGTTTTTGTTTTAGTTGACAATAACATCACTGCACTTATTTCAGTAGAAATGCACAGCACAGAGAACCTGAACTCTACAGCTTTCCTATCCATTTACTTTTCAAACAGTTGATGTCATAAAACCTCTTAAATCCATTTTTATTGCCTAGCCTTCTATAGTGATTTTAATTTCCAATTTTCCTCTAAAGTAATCTGTTCCACATTCCGAGCAGGGTCATGTATCCCCTAGAAGCGCCCGGGCTGAGATCATCCGGCACATTTTGTTTTCTGCAGTTATGGAAAATGTGCACATAACAGATATTGTGAAACATCACTGAGTTTGCTGCAAGCTGCTGAAGCTGGCTTGTAAGTTTCGTATCTGCTCACAATTCTGTGGATTTGGAAACCTAAAGCGAAAGCAAACCAACTCTGATTAATCAGTCATGTTAAAGCTGATATTTAGAGGAGAACATGCTAAATCACACACACTTCTCTGTGTTTTTACTGTTTGCACATTGGGATAAAATCTACTGGTGACACAGTTTAACACTGGTAATTGAGCAGTCAGATTACACTGATTACAATGAGAACCACATGACTTTAAACTGTGGGTAATTTTCTTTTTTGATCATATCAAGTGGTGTAATTGAATCTGTTTCAGTTTTGATTGAGTCACTTGATTGATGAAATGGAAACTATTTTTGTAAATATGTACTGTTTATCTTATAGTGAATGATTCATCCATGCATGTGTCTCTAAATAATTGTTAACGTGACTTTCATTGCGATTTTAACTTATTAACTAGGGGTGTAACGGTTCACAAAATTCACGGTTCGGTTCGATACGATACAGTGGTGTCACGGTTCGGTACGTTTTCGATACAGCAAAAAGAAAGAAATGCCAGAGAAATTTTTCCTATTTATTAAAAAAAAATTTTTTTTAAATAAGTGTGAGTTTTCCTACATCTTGAAACTTTTAGTTTTATAAATGGGGGTAATCTTTGAAGGATGAACAAATAATGTTTTGGTCATCACATTAAAAATAACATTTAAATATGATAATATTTGAGTTTTGAAGTGCTGGAAAAAGATGTGTGATGTACTTGAATGCATTTTACTATTTCTGCCAAACTTCCATCGTTAAGAGTTAGTGTTACTACATTAAATCCATGGTGAATGTTGCTGATCTGTGGACTTAAAACCTATAACTAGTTCATTCATGGAACAATGTTTCTTCTGGTTTCCATGTCAGCACTGTTTTTATGTGCAAACATTTTAATGCTTCTCACTAGATCTCGCAGGAATGTTATTACTTCAAATGCTTTGTTTACTGGATCTCTTAGCGCTGTAGTAACGGTGTCGCTTGATCAAGATCGGCTCGCGCTGCACAGTCGTTGGTCCAAACTGATAAACGGTCCGTGAAGCACATAATAATGAGTAGCGCAGTTTCGTTCCGCTTTCATTACGTTTGCCATTTGATGTTGCGCAATGTTCTGGTGGTTAGGGTTAGGCAGGAAAAATGGTCCAACTAATCGTTCGGTTTGTAATGTGTACCGAACCGAAAGCCTCGTACCGAACGGTTCAATACGAATACATGTATCGTTACACCCCTATTATTATTATTATACCTTAAATTGCATGTCTTGTTAAATTATTTATTATTACTTTGAAATTCTCATTTCCTTTTTTGACTTATCAACCACCCAGGAACTCTAGCAAACACATTACTGTCACCCAGAATACCCTACACTCTGTGAAAAAAGGTTCACAGTGGCCCTCAAGGATCTGAGTTTGACACCAATGCCCTAGATGATTGCATTATACTTTCATGTTTAACAGGTTATGTTAATTTATTTTTCTAGTGATAAGTACATTTATGAGCTGTTTAATCCATAAAAATAAATAAATTAAAATGAATTAAAACAAAGTTAATTAATTAAAACTAAATCCATAAATTGATCCCTTTATGGAACTCCTAAAAGGTTCTTATAAATGAAGCGCGTAACGGAACCTTATTAAGGTTATATAGCTACTATATAGAACAAATACAATTCTATTTTGTATTTTTACACTGTCTATGTAATTAATGTTTTATTTATTAAAACTAAGTCTATATCTCATCAAGTTAGTTTAAGCATTTTTACATTTATTCCAAAATAATAACTAAAGGCAGTAACAATTTAAACAATATATTTTATTTGTAAACTGATGTTACGCTGTTCTTTTTAATAGAATTTTCGTATCATTGGTCATCAAGCTCTGTAAACACTAGTGGTCACGCAGAAATACATTTAATTTCACCAAGCTAATTTATCACTAAAACCCCCACAGTCATCATGTTTTCAGGCCATTTCAAATTTGATTTTGATGCGACATAAAGCGGTGAAATGGCTGAGCTGTTTACTTACTTTTTAATTAGTCTTGCCATTAACGCCATCATTGTCTTCATTCAGGCCGATTCGAGAACGCGCACGAAAACAAGAGGCGGGATTTATCATAACCATAACCAATCACATCCAATCATAGTTGCGATGTGACTCTTGCATGACTTTCCCCCATTCATTCTCAATTACCCCCCACTAAACCCACCACACGCTTTAGGGGGTCTGTTTAAAGTCAATGGGCTTAGGGGAGGCAAGAGAGACAAGCGTCCCGCTGTAACTTTACCTGCTGGTGCCACTGTTGGACAGTGTTACTATAGAAAAACAAGTGATTTGTGCACTTTTTAATGTCACATTTTGTCACATTTGCATTGTTTTATTTTTGTAATATAGATTATTTTCTCATCCTATTTTTTTTGAGGAGGCATTGCCTCCCTTGCCTCCCCGGAGGAAACGCCCCTGGTTTGTTGGTTTTTGTCAGATCAGTGTGTTACTCCTAGGGGTTGCACACACTAGTCGACTCTGCCATGACACTTTAACCTTGACGTCGACTAGTCGCTGATCATGGCCTATAGAGAGCACAACAGGATAAGAAATCTTTGAAGTCCACTTTTACGGTCCCTTTCGAAAACAGTTAAAATTACAGAAAATGCATATTCTGAGAGCGTTCAACAAGATATGGTTGATTATACCATCGGGATGCTCAAAATGCACATTTTAAACAGCTTATTGTAAGCAACCAGCGTTCAGTCTCAGCTTGTCTCAGGTTCAGGTTTATTTGTTCATTTATTACGTCATCAGCGACTAGTCGACATTAACTCGACTTTCATCACATTAATGTCATCTTAAAATATTAGTTAAACCTCTAGTTACACCTGTCGGGGTTTGTTTTCACCCAACTGAACATGTTCAATCATTGTTTTTTGGTGTCTGTTTGGGCATTGTGAAACTAAATTCAACAGCCAACTTGTTTGCTGGTTGTTGCCGTTTGTCCATGTAGTGTGAATTGGCCTTAAAAGTTTGGGATGGTAGCAGTGAGTTTTGCAGGGAAAAACACTCACGGTTTCAGAAAATGCTTAAATGTTTTTTTTGGTTAATCTCCTAGGTATGGTAATCGGTTTCTTGGCAACAAGCGTAAACCTGAGTTATTGTGAAAGCAGGAGTTTTATGGTTAAAGTTTATTCAGCCGGTGCTATAGGGAGAGAGTGCTGATATTACACACACAAAAGCCTCATTCAGATCCACTGCAGAGAGCCTTGAAAAGAACACACAGATCAAACTTTACGTGGTTGAAGCCGACCCTTGCTCTCTTTATAATAAAGACTTTAATCGTTCTTTGCTGCACTTTATGTTCAACCACACTATTTTAGTTGTATGTACAGCTACTGTTGTTTGTGGTCTTTCGATATTATAAAAGTTCTTGATGTTACATTTACAGGTTCTTCAGATCAGCCAACTGGTTCTATCTACACTATCTGTAATCTTTTAAAGAAACTAAAAATGAAGCACTTTTAAATTCTTCAAAGCATCAGAACCTATTTATATTACTTAGAAGAATAGACAGATTTAAATATTTGAACATGCATGTTTAATATTTACACATATTTAACTATTTAAATGTAATTATTTAAAAATATATTCAAGACTTTTAAATGGAAACTTATAAAAAAGTACTGTGGTGATACCATGGTACAAGGATGATATCAGATGTACCATGGTGTTTTGATATGGTTCTGAATGATTATTATGGTAATTTCCTTTTCTTGTTAGTAAATTTAGTTAACTGTTGTGTTTTTCTTGACAATTTTTCACCTCTAGAATCAGGGTCCACAATTGGCTTTAGCAAGAACTGTGGCGATGCACATGTGAAATATTTCACTTTGAAAATGTAATTATGAGAAATTAAATCAGTGTGTCTTCATTTATGAGAACTGTGCTTCTTGTTATTCGCATTCAAGGAAATCTGTTAAATTGATTGTCATGAGACAAAAAAACAATAACAATAATGTTTAATACAGTTTTATAGTTGGTAAATTTATGTTAAATAAATATAATATATATTTGTGCAATAAAGTGCTGCAAGCGTGACGTCAGAACCTGGAAGTCTAATTCGCCGCTGGTTCCCTCGAGATTTTCACATGGTGTTATTTGATTTATGTGTAAAATAAAGCCTGTGGTAAACATAACTTTGCGATACTTAAACGTTTTGCTCTACAACGTTAACACCCATATCGAAAACACAAATTTTAAAGCTGTTTTTTGTTTTAAAAAAACGTATGTTTCTAATAAGTAACAAGACAAGAAAGTTTGGGGTGTGATTGTGTGCAGTTTTACGTTGGAGAGCAAACCGTTCAAGTATTGTCAAGTTTACCACAGACCTTATTTTACTCATAAATTAAAAAACACCATTGGAAAATCTGGAAGGAAGATTGGACCTTTAGAAGGACTGCTCTGTGTCTAGGTCATATATCAAAGTTTAAAATGGCGTTTTATCTGGCTCTGAATCTGACAGCTTGTTTAAAAAATCAATTCCATTTGTAGATCTTGTTTGAAGATCAAGATCAGAAATGCCCGTTTTTTTGTTTAATACGTGCATGTTTATTTCTCATGTATGAGACAAAAAGACTCAAAAGTTGCAGTAAAACCATAATGCGACCCAATTCTCCTTTAAAGTGTCGTTCTTACTGGAATTGATTCAAACAATGTGAACACAGAAAGCCTCTGATTTTCCATGTTGAACTTGGGCACACTGTCCTTCTCGCACAATGGATGCATTACGTAATGCTCACACAAACCCTTTCTTTCTCTCTCTGGATGCTCTGATGTGTGTTTCCATTAAGAGGGAACTAGTTAGAGCTGGATATGACAGTTTCCCCTGTGAAGACTATCAGGAATTACTGCTCAAGTTACAAAACGTCCACATAAATGCTGAGTTCGGTAAAGCAATTATGAAACTTCAGCCACTGCAAATGTGCTTAATCATTTCTGATCTTGTTATACACAGATACACTTGTGTTTGGATGCAATTGTATGCTCAATACGGACTCAAAACTTAAAATTTCATATATAAAAGATGCGTCACTTCCTCCCAGTAACAAATCAACTAGACAACAAATGTAATATTCCAAACTGGTCTGAAACTGAAATAAATAAAATATGGTTGGATGGTTGCAAGGGTGTTGCTATTTTATTTTGGGTGGATGAATGAATTTTAGAAGTTGTTCATAAAATGAAGATGATTGGAGTACGTTTTACAAGAAAATACTGTTTCATTCATTTTTGTACTTCAAAAAAGGCACAATATGTAAGATTTTTTAATTAAAATATCCAAAAACTACTTGCACAGTTCACTTGTGTACTTGCATCATCTCAAATGCTTCCAACAATTTTTAAATCCAGATAAATTAGCAATTTTAGCCAATGTAACATCATATGTGACTGTTCATTAGTGCTTCTCTTTACAAGTACGGGAAGACGGTTGGTACATGTTGAGTTCATGTGAAGCTCCATTTACCGTGAGCCGCTCTGAGACACTAAAAACACTGGATCATGAGCTGCTTGTGTGTAAAAGAACACATTGAAACGCCCCGCATATATTGATTTAACTAAACTGCAGCCTCTGCAATTTGATAATCCAATAAGCCATGATCCGATTACGGTTTTATTTCAGTTTCAGTTAATTTAGCAGCCCTAGCTGCCTGGATGTTGTTTGACAGATTAGATTAGATACCATGTTATTTGTTTCAAGGTACATAGAACAGGTAAGAATTACCATAGTACATGCTCAAAAAACTTCTTTCTGGTGCTCTTTTGTTAGTGTTGTAGTATAGTAGACCCTGTACCAGAGTGATTTCAGGTTCTGCTGGATCCGTATGTAGAGTCTGCTAGCATGGCTGTTCTCCAAACCCAATAATTGCAGGTCGTCTGAAAATGCATACTTCCTGGCATCCGTACAACGTGCAATCTGTCCAGCCTACTTGCATGCTTTTTTTTGTAACCAAAAGTCGGTTTCTTTTCATAGCTTTTTTCTTCTTCTTTTTTTTTTCTTTGCAAATGGCCTAAATTTTGTCAGATTTATAAAAAGGTGTTTGGAGAGACTCCATTTGTATACTTTCCGTAATTTTTCTGTTGAACTGAAGCTAAAAATATGATCTTAACTTTACAAAATGTTCCTCTTCGTATCTGGCATTTGATTCGGCTGACAATGTTTCTTTTAAAGTCCATTTGCTTTTCAAAACCATACTCGTATATAGGAACTCTTTGCAATTAATTAGTTTCAAAGGGATGATTTATTTAAAATATATTTGAATGTTGTATATTGTACCTCTTCTCTGGGTAAGAGCAAGAAAAAGGTTAAACGTCTGACCATTTGTCTTCTTGATGGAGGTCTACCTCAAAAATAATGAGTGCAAAACATCCCTGTGAGTTGGTTTCAGTAAATTGGTTATCATTTAAGGAATAATTAAGGAGCTTTTGTATTCAAGAAACCTTGCTTTTCCAAGTCCAAACTGAACCCATAATCATTCCTACAGTGAATTAAACACTGCCATCTTTTATTTAAATTTATTTTATTTATCTTTTTCCAGACGGCATTTCAATAGCATAGTTCAGTCACTGTGGCGCTTGAAAATGGAGGCACGATCTGTCCCACTGACAGTCAGAGATAGACACGCTTGATACTCAGAGACATGTCAACAACCAAACAAGTAGCTTCCTGTCAGCTCCAGTGGGGGAAGCAATGTGTCCTTTGTGACCGAGTCTCTGGGCATGGGCAGAAATGCACTTGCACAAAAGGGATATTATGGTTGTGCTTGTGTCCGAGTGGGACTGGAGTGTTGGCGTGGAGTGGCACTGAAAGACTCGTGCTGTGAGACACGCTGGCGGTGAAGCTTACGCAGTCCTGCATGTGCTCGACCTCCACGATTAATGCGAACCTTGATTGCATGTCACCTGGAGACTCACATCACTATTATTTTGATTTTAAGAATCATTAGTGGCACCAAATAATAATATATCTTTACAGTTTTTGAATAAAATGTAAGTGACGCATAATTGTGCAAAACTCACAGCTAATATTGTAGGCAGCTGTGGATGGTTTCCTTATCAGTTTACACATTTGTTAGTGCTTTTAATGTGTTGCTAGGTGTGTTCAAATGTTTTGAAGTCACTTCTGCTCACCAAGGCTGCATTTATTTGATCAAAAATACAGTAAAATATTCTGAAATATTATTACAATTTAAAATAACTGCTTTCTATTTTAATATATTGTAAAATGTATTTTATTCCTGTGATGCAAAGCTGAATTTTCAGCATCATTGTTTTCCCGAAAAAATTATTTTCAGGATTCTTTGATGAATAGAAAGTTCAAAGAATGGCATTTTTTAAAAAAATAGAAATCTTTTGTAACATAATAAATGTCACTTTTTATCAATTTAATGCATCCTTGCTGAATTAAAGTATTAATTTCTTCTTTAACTTTTGAACAATATTGTATAATTCTTAAAACCATGAGTAATAATAATAGTTAGCAAGCACCACTGATTGTTCCCAAACAGGTTCCCATCTTCCATAGTTTTAATACCTGCATGTTAGAGATAGAAAATGTGTTGTTTTTTCTTCTGTGCAGGTGTTGATGCTCCCACTCAGTACAGCTGTGAAGCTCACAACGAGAAGGGACTCACAGTGTCCAGAGAAGCTCATGTCAATATCAAAGGTGCTGAACCTCAGAACAATGTTATATTTTGTATTATGTACTATTATTTTTAGTTTTTCAGTGTTCGTTTTAGTTAAAAATAAATAGAAACATATTCAAATGGGGATATTCAAATTAATTAACCAATCATACCATTGATCAGCTCTACCAAACTTGGATGTCTTTTTTCCAGTAATAAACAAACATTGTTAAGTTGTTTTGATTGATACTGTGAAGCAGCTTTGATACAATCTGTATTGTGAAAAGCGCTATATAAATATATTTGACTTGACTTGACTTAAAATTTTAGTAGTTTTGTTATGTCTTTTGGTCGTTTTTATTCGTTTTTTTATGTTTCTATTTATCTATTCATTTCACAAGTTTAAGTTCTTCATCTAATATTTTATATTTATATTTACGAAAGTGAATTTTACTAGTTTTAGTTAACACTAAAAACATTGTCTGAGAATTATTATTTTTTTCAATCCTCATGTAATTTCAGAATGTAATGGCGATTCAAACCATTTTCCGTTCTTCGCCATTTCCCACAAGGGTGTTACACAAAGGATTTAATGCGTGAATCCATAACTTGTCATTTAAAGGTTTATTTTTTCTTTGTCAAGTTACATCATAAGAGAAATCAAAAACTAATTTACAATTAATCAAGTTCCAAAGGCATGAATTTTAGTGTTTTTTCACAGTCAAGACTTTCTAGCATGAAACCGTTCCTTATTCTTCTTCAAATTGTAACGCATACGTAACATGTATAAAACTAGCTCAAGTCACGTGTTACAAATACAAATAACACAAAATATACATTTATCAAATTAAAAACCTGAAATCTGAAAAGTCTTATTGTCGTTTATGGCTCTAACACACATGCTTGATTAATGTTTTTCCAGAGCTTCCTGACAAAGTGTCAAACGTCACAGTAGTAAAACGTGAGTCCAACAAACTCCTCTTGAGCTGGACTCCGGGAAACGATGGCTTTTCTCCTCTCAACACGTGCCACATTACGGTAAGAGGGACAAAATGGATGAACACTATTTGTACAAGGTTATTGTATTGTAATAAATCCTCTGGGGAACAAAATGTTCAGTTCAGTTCAAGGTGATTTCTTATTCCTGTGTTATTTTCCATCCATTTTAACTTGCGCCAAGTTGAAATCATAATTCTGTTCAGTTGGTAAAGTAACACCACTGAAAGCTTTGATTCAGATGATGATGATCATTTTTGTAACGAGTCATAAATCATCTGTTATAGGTGCGAGAGCTCGGCCGAGAGCCGGGGAGTCCTACAGCCGCACAAAGCACACAAGTGCCTCCGTTCCAGTATGAAATCAGCAACCTCAAAGCCATGACCTGGTACAACATGAGTGTGTCCTGCATCAATGAAATCGGGTCGTCACCGCCCAGCGCTTGGGTCCAGAGCAACACCACTGAGGGCGGTGAGTCAGATTCCTGGAGCAACTTCCTGGACCTTCAGTGAATTAAAAAACATCCTTAGTCACAGGCTACACTACCATTCAAAAGACTTACATTTTTGACAGACGTCTCTTATGTGCATTTAATTGATCAAAAATACAGTTCCTGACATGCAGCACTGATTTTTCAGCATTATTCAGTATTCAGTGTCACATGATCCTTCAGAAATCATTCTAATATGCTGATTTGCTGCTCAGGAAACATTTCTGATATTTAGCAATGTTAAAAACAGTTGTGCTGCTTCGAATTTTTTGCAGAAACCGTAATGCATGTTTTCAGGATTCTTTGATGAGTAGACAGATAAACCGCATTTATTTAAAATCGAAATCTTATATTATATTAAAAATGTCTGTACTGTCACTTTTGATTAATTAAATTTAGAGCTGCATGATTCTGGATAAGTGGATAATCACAATATATTTGTTAAAAATAGAGATCATGATTCATCAGATTGAATGAATGATTCAATGACTCACTCATAAAGACTTCACTTGTTTCATATCTAGATGAATTAGCATTTTTGAACGAATCTTTTGAATGAATGATTCAATGACACATACATTTTTTAACAGTCACTTGTTACACCTACTGGTGTAATGATGTCATTAATACAATCTTTATATGAAGCATCAAGTTTCAGTAGGTGACTTACTCTATTTTGATCACTACGGTAGAAATCAGTGTTTACATCCGAACTATAAACTTTTATCCCAGTACTTCTTGAATGGGAGTGTATGTTCAGAATGGAACACTAGCTTTACTACATAGTGTAAACTGTACTGCATACTCATTTTTAAAAATAATAAGTTTTAAATAAAAAGCTATATGCATTTGCAACAATAAACATGTTAAACATTGATATGCTGCTTTGTCACATGTGAGTACATTCAGTTATCTTAGAAAGAAAAGCTTTCAATTTTTATTAACAAATAAGTAAAAAAAGGTATTAAAATCACATAATTTCCGATTAATTCTGCACACTGGAAATGAAAGATGTAGTTGAGTGCAATAAGAGTCAATATGAGAGTACCATTTTGCTAATAAGAGAGAGATTAGAAGAGAATTCCTGTAGTATGTAATTATGTCTTTCATATCCAAGAGTTTTCCAAATGGGAATGGGAGTGACCTGGCAGTTAGAAATGCTTTTCTTAAGGGTGTGTCTTTAAAGGATTTCCTCTGTATTCCTAAAAGAACCGCGAAGGATATTTTTTTTAGTCCCTGATAAGCATTTTGGTTTGTTATACTTTACTTCTAATGTAATACAATCTGGAATTTGGTTACTGCTTTTTAGTTGGTTTCAAACTAAGTAGTCCTTTGGTTTGTCTTTGGTCAGTATTTTACATGTTGCTCAAGAAATAAAAAGTGTTACTTTTTACTTTTATTATTGTCAGTTCCATTGGAGGCTCCCCAAAACTTGACTGTTAATGTGAACCATTCCATGTTGATGATCCGATGGGAAGCTCCGCCCCCTGACAAGTTGAATGGAGTCTTGCAAGGATATGATGTCACTATTAAACACGGGACACGTACGAACAAGGTTAGTAATTTGGTTTGCCAATTGTGTTTTGTGTACTAACAAAACTGAATTTAGTAAATGTCAATCATTGAGAAACGTGTCTTTTCACTCACAACACTCTGGACATTTGCAATGCCTCTTTAATGCTTGCTATGCCTTTTTATTTAGAAATCAGCTGAAAAACTCTATTATCCCAAAGTTGTCGCAGCGTATAGGAACGTTCTTTAAGAAACTTTGCTGAATCTGTTAAATGATTATTTAAAGATCCTCTCAAAGAATGTTTACTATTGAGTGTCAAGGTTTTAGGTTTAAACAATGATTATATAAAGGAAAACACTTTTTTTTTTGTAACTGATCACTGTATCTTTGACGTTTTCACTATTTTTATTCACTTGTTGTGCAGTTCACTTAAATAGTCTGTGGTGCAAAAGCAGTTTTATTAGTACAAATATTCTACTTAATATAAAACTGTATGCTTAATTTATTATTATACAATAATTATTGCTGTTTTACTGAAGATTTTCACTTTCAGCTGGTGAAAATATTAACATAATTTCTACTTTACTCTGTTTACTGTGCTGCAACCAGGGTTATACTCTGTTTACTGTGCTGCAACCAGGGTTATTATCATTAACCACAACTAAAAACATAAATTAATTCAAAATTAATAAACTTTAACTGAAATAAAGTAAAATATAAAAAAATGTAAAATTACTTTATTTTAAGCTAGTTGCCGAAGCAACATTTCTAATTTTTATTTAGTTTAAGTTCTAAAGTAACTAAAACTAAATAAATTAAAACTTAATAAAAACAGTAGATATATTTACAAAAAATAAATAATAAAAATGTTTTACTAAAACTTTAACTTAAATGAAAATAAAAACAGAAAATAAAAAAATAATATTAATTCCAAATATTAACAAAAACTATAATAGTAAATCACTGATACTAAAATAACACTAGTTACAACTGAAGTAAACATCCACACATCTGTTCTGTCTGTTCTGTGCCATACAAAATAAGAGCGAAACCCCCTGAGTTCACTTTATAGTATCTACATACCCTGTACGTAACCAATTTGTTTTTATTACTCAGTTCATCTACTTCTAAGTTGCCCAGAGCAGCATTTTGGTCAGTATTGCTCTAAAGACATGAGATTTTCACCAGCTGTGAGGAAATTGGCTAGAGCCATTAAAATAAAACAGCTGTTCTTGTTTCTCTGATGAAAGCAACAGTCTGAGATCATTAATGTTTAGTTTCCTTCGGCATGCCAGCCTGCTTGAGTTCAGCTGTATTATTTCATGCCCCTTTAGCAAATGTCTTCATTATGATGTTATGCCTTTATCATTACAGATCAGTTTTAAATTCGACATGAAACAAAAGTTGCGCTGGTCTTTTCTTACCTATTTTGACATATATCTGAGTGAAACGGCTTCTTGAACAAGAGAAAATGTAGGGCGGAACCTGATTTTGTCCATCAGGAATTGGTTGGATGGTTGTGGCTTGCTATTGGTCGATCATGTGAGTGACAGGTTGCCCCGCCCTCACGCCAGTAAACACATCATTAGAGAAGAGAAGAGATGTTGCAAGAGGGAGGGGAAGTTATTTTGATTACAGATAATGAGGCACTTGAATTTAAATAAAATCATGATCACGGATAAATCATTTAGAATAAATAATGCAATATTCCATACAAAAAATAAAATTGGCCAATTTTGGTTTCATGGTGACTTTTTTCAATTGGGTCATTTTTCAACCACAAGTCCAACTGGAAAAATGATGACTATTAATAAAACACTTTAAACACAGATTGGGTTGTAAGTCCCACTAGAATAAATAGTTTTCAAGATCAAGTGTGTAACAACATGGGGAAAAAGTCTAATGGAGTATCATAGTTGATAGCGCTGTGGAATATAATCGTTTTTTATGATTTTAATGACGATTCTGCATCGATGAATAAAAACAAAATAATCGATTTTTTTAAATTATATAAACAGGCCTATCATACATATTATTGTACTGTTTTATAGGGGTGTAACGATACCCTCATGTCACGATTCGATACATATCACGATACTGAACTCACGATACGATATTATTGCGATACTCCAAGACATATGGTAAAAGGTTAACAAAAAATGTTCTGTTGATTAAAATGCTAAATTTGATATTACATTGTGGGTTTAAATGAATAGGCTTGGACTTGGTGTTTGTAACCCAAGGACAATGGTGACACCAGAATAACAATATTCATGATTCTAAAGCTGAAATTACTGAGTTATTGTAGATGAATATGCTTGCACGCTTTCACTGACTAGATATATTTAAAATAATGTCGGCCACTTTTTACTGGTAACATCAGACATTTGGCATTATCAGGACACACAAATATTCCCCCATTGCATTATTATACATTATACATTAATCAACATTATATATAGTAGTTTAATGTAGTACTTACACTAAAACTCTGAAAACTTGAATTTTTTCTCACATTTTTATTTTGGGGGGACTATCCCCGATACATATTGTCACTATCCACGATACGTATTGTTGCATTTTTGTATTGCGATATATTGTGGCACGATATATTGTTACACCCCTACTGTTTTATTGTAAGTAAAGTACTTAAAAAGTTGTGTATTTCGTAACTTTGGTTTTCACAAAAAGACGCATGAATGAGGAAATAAAGTGCAGGACGTGCTTGACGTTAAACAGAGTTGCCTTGACAACTCTTGACCAGTATTAGAAGGTTGAGCAGCGAGTTCATTGGCTTACAGATACAGCAGGAACCAATCAGCTGTGCCCTATAGAGATGATGTGATTCCAAGCAGATTGAGTTATAGATCTATCAGCCTGCTCCATCTAGAGTTTCATGATAAAACCTTGTATTTAAGCGCAATAAGCCACGAAAAAGATCTCAATGTGTTACTCGCGCTGACTTGCACACTCAAATATGTATACGCAAACGCACACAGAAAGCCGCCTCTCTCAGACATCATGTGATAGCAAATTTAGTTCTCTTTAGCGCCGCATTACACTTGAACGGTTAGATACACACAGGAATATCTGTCTTGGCGAGTATTCACGTAAGCATAGTCAGTTATGAATTAAGTGAACGTAAACATTTGGGGGAAAAGTCTGATGTGTAACATTTTATTAAATCTGTGCATTTGGTCCTAATATAATAAACCTGCTGCTATTAATGTTGATCAAACAACAAAAGAAAAGAGGGAATCACTCAATGCTCTTGACTGAATAACATTTTTATAGCTTTTATTAAAATCAATTTATTTATTTTTTGTATTATTTCTTACTTGAATGCTTCTGTTAAATGTGCAGTGTGTGATTTTTAGCAGCATCTAGTGGTGAGGTTACGAATTGCAACCAAAAAACGTTACGGTGGCCGACAGGAAGATATGTCATCGTCTGAGACAGCAGAGAGTAGCAGTTCAGCAATGAGGTTTCTTTACAAGGATAAATTAAGAAATGATGTTTACTTAATTATTCAGTAAAACTATATGTTATTGCGAATATTATTGTTACTTGTTCATCATTGTGAAGTGCAACATAGTAACGAAACGCATTTGTCCGTTTAGGGCTCCTGTAAACATGACGGCACATTTCAATGTAAGATGACCCGCGGTGTATGTAGACAGAAACTGCTCATTCTAAGGTAATACAAATATAACGGTTCATTAAGTAAGGTCTTTATACACCTTGAAAACTTCTTTTTCAAGGTAGTAAGGAAACACGCTCTTTAGCGCTGTGTGTTCGCTGTCAGCTACGCTAGAAACATGACGACACAAAATGTCAACCTCCACAGAAGGGGGCGCCCGCGGTTATGGAGATATAAATGTCTCATTCTAAGGTAATAAAAACATAACGGTTCATTATGCAAGGTCTTTATACACCACTGAAAACATAGTTATGGATCTTATATTACACTTCTGTCAATAGATCCTCAGAAATATTACACATTGCACCTTTAAATCGAATTGAAGGAAAATATGCATCATCATGATATATCAAGAAACAATTTATAATCGAATCGTTGCTCTCTGAATCATAATGAGTCGTGAGGCAAGTGAAGATTCACTCCTCTATTAGCTGCACTTGTTTAGCTACAAAGTCCTTAGGAAGTCTTGAGCATTATCACTGTTAAAAATAAACTGAGGATGTTCCCATCGTCGATCACCTCTGAATGCCCTGTGTGGTCTTTGTCGATGGCCAGTGACTGATCATATGGGAGTGGGTTTGTAACAGCATGGCATTTATTTCTTTCCTGGCATAATGGTGTACTTCCTTTTTCTGTGCTAGTCACAGGAAAGTGACAGTGTGTGGAGAAGTCATTTGTTATTGTATGTCGGTCGTGACTCACCACTGAATGACCTGGAGTTCATGACGACAAATCAACGGCTGCGATTAACAATCTGTTGTATTCTATAGCCGTGTCTGACCTGTGTGATCTCATACTGTGATCTGTGTGAAAACAACAGTAACTGGAAATGAGTGTTATGCATTTACACGCACAGCTGGTCTTGGCCCGACACCTGTTGCTCTCCCTCAAACAAGATGACCTTGTAGTTCATCGAGTAACAACTGCTCATGGAATAGTGAATTATTTGGATCTACATTTGTTTAGGTTTTTGGCAAACACTTTATCACAGCACATATAAGTGTTTAAAGACTAGTTTTAATCTTATAAATCTACTATAATTTTATATTAAATATATATATTTATATTTGTATTTTATGCTTTTGTCTTTTTTTATATAACTAGGTTTAATTTATCTTTATTTCAGTTAGTTTTAATTTGTTTCCAATTAGAAATTTTAGAAATGTGTCTTATTTCAGTAAGTTGGCAAGGCAACATTTCTAATTTTTGTTTAGTTTAAGTTTTTCATCTATTATTTATATTTTATTTTATTTTATTTCAGCTTTATGTCAGTTAACAAAAATGTTGCACACCAAAATATATATATATTTTTTTTTTACTGGGTTTCTTTTCTTTTTTTTATTTCTTTTTTAAATTATTATTATTATATATATTTTTTAAATTATTTATTTTAATTTATTTAAGAAGGTCCCTTAATTCCTTCATCGTGACATCAGGCCTAGACAAGAAAAAGCCTTAAAATAGTGTTGCCTGTTGCAGCTCTAATGCAGTTACTGCAATCATTACTGGAATAGTTAAATTAATATTCAAATAATAAAATCATTGCTTCACAGGTACATTTACAATAATGGCAGTGTGGGTTATTTACTGTCTGTTAAACCCTTGAAGTCCAAATAAGTATTTATTTATTTGTATATTATAAGTTCTCATTCGGTGCAACGAGACAGTAATGCTTTGCAGGAGGTTATTCAGTAAATGATCTTTTAGTAAGTCAGTTTCTGGTAAGTGTGTGAGAATTAGAGTCGGTATGTTTGAAAAACGTTGTTTTAAGCTTGGGTTGAATATAACTGCTAAGTTTGCTTTTCTGACCATAATCCAAGGGTTCCTTCAGCAAACGGAGGGCAAGGATTGAAAAACTTCAGGACCAGTAAAAAACAGGAAGTTTATTATGTGAACTAGATGACCAGAATTGGCTTATCGCAGTGGCTGGGCAGAATTTAGTTTTTCTTTTGGGTTTATTTTTATTTCTAGCATCTATTTAACCCTTATTCTATGTATTGTGTTGATTCTCATGCATGGTCAACAGAAATGTGTACTTAATAGGAAATGCAAATCCAGTTTAGTAGATAAACATGCAAGTATTTCAATATTTAAAAACCATAAACCATTTACATGATATGAATTGCATGCACCCTAAATACCCTAAACTGCCCACGTGTACTTGTCAGGGCCACTAGAACGAATCACTTCTTGTTTCGAGGTCTGCAGTTGCTGTTTTTCCACATTTTTACTGACTCAGTTTTAATGTAATTTCAGAATGTCTGATATTTTGGAAACAGAAGTGGCAACTTTACGCAACCAGCACATCGATGTGTCACATGCGTCATGTGTTAACCTCCCGATGTCCTCACGCTCACGAATCCACAAAAAAACAACTTCTCTTTTTCATCCAGCCTTTGTTTTGTTTATACCCTTGATTTTATATAAAATGTTTTTTGTTCCTGTAATGCAAAACAATGTTTTCATAATACTATTTTTTTAAGAGGACCAATTATGTCCTTTTTCAAAGTTTTGGGCTCTACTTGAATAGGTTTTCATGCTTTTTCACATATTGTACATTGTTGCAGCTTCTCTCTTCACAGTCTGTCAGTAACGCTCTGTTTAGTTCCTGTCTCTATGAAGCCCCTCCTTCTGAAAAGCACACTGTGCTCTGATTGGTCGGCTGGATCAGTATGTTGTGATTGGTCAAGCGCTTCGAGTGTGTTTGGGAAATGTCCCGCCCCTTACCATAACCGCCAGTTTCAACACATTACTAACTAACTCAACCAGGCCCCGCCCCTTTATTCTGCATATGAACTATTTAAATGAGGAATATTGTGACGTGTTCGTTTACAGAAGAAAACTCAAGTCTACAGTGGAGGCGTTTCAGGGAGTTCAGAAACACTGACACTGATATAGAGAAGAACTCCCGCTGGAGGAAACATTTTTAATGCTCAAACGGCAACATTACACACTAAAGAAAGTTGAAAATGTAAAAAAAAAAAAAAGCATAATAGGAGCCCTTTACTAAGGAGACCCATACTAAACCAGCTTGGACATTTGACAATACAATGATTTAAAAAAAAATGTGTGTGTATGTGTGTTCCAGATTCACAGTATCACCACAGAGGCCGCAGTGACACTGCAGGTGTTCAACACCACATACAGTGTGGAGGTCGTGGCCTGCACTCAGAGCGGCTGTGGGACCAAAAGGTCACGCTTCTTTATCTTTGTACAAAACACTGGTGAGCAGATGCAAGAACTTTCCTCTGGGTTTTACCATTAGAAGATGTAAGATATGAAATATTGCAATGTTAGAAAATAAGAAAAGTTAGTGATGTTTACCTGTATTTGAAGTATTTAGTTTTGCTTTTGCTGTGCTTTTTGTTTTGTTTTGTTTGTTTTACTGCTTTCTGGTAGAATTCAGCAGACAAATATGTTTGTATAATAACCACTAAACTGTATAATTAACTATTGTCCCACGTAACATAGATCTTTCAACGATTGATCATTGAAAGATCACAATCTCGATTCACTGACCCAGAGAGAGCAGTTGTCATATTTAGGTATGAAAGAGCTTGACAAACACTGAGATAAAAGTTGATAGTCCGGATATAAACACTGATGTCTAGGGTAGCGATCAAAATCGAGCAAATCAGCTTTTAAAAGTAAGTTGACGCTTCAAATAAAGATTGTATCAATTACATCGTTACATCAGTTGGTGGCGATATGTTAAAAATGTATTTGTCATTGAATCATTCATTCTAAAGATTCGTTCAAAAACGATTCATCCAGAACTGAAACAAGTGAACAAGTGAGTCATTGAATCATTCATTCAAATAAATTAACTAATAATTAATTCAAATAAATTTATATGTTAAAATATTTTTTAAATAGACTGCAGCAATTAACATTTTGTCAGAACCTCTAGAAATTAAATGACATGTTATTTTGTTTGTCTATTCAGAATCATGGGAGAATCGTGACCTCTATTTTAAAGGTCCCATATTGTACAACTTTCTGAAGTTTTATTTTAGGTTTTGATGTCCTTAAGAATATTTGCGGTATAAGTACCAAAAAGCATCTCAATATATTTTTACAGCTCCTTTCTCAGGAGCTCTGCCAAGAACAGGTCGATTTTGGCCTGTCTACTTAATATTCATGAGCCTCTCTTCTGATTGGCCTGTTTTTTTCTGAGTGACCCACCATTGGTGGGGGTGGAGACTGAAGGTGGTGACTTAGTAGTTCTGACATCACATATAGTAGTCACAACAGCATAAACTGTTATAAGGCACAGCTACTTTATCCAGGCTGTGTGCATTTATCTGTGGATCGACTGTTTTGAAACTTATATAGTAGTTTCAACGCCCCTAGACCTCTGTTTCAGTTTTGACAATATGGGACCTTTAAACAAAAAGTCTTGATTCTCAATTTTCAAGAATCGTGCAGATGTAACATAACAGATGTCCTCTGTGGATTTATACACATATACATATTTATATATTATTTAAATTTAAATAAAATATATAGAAATTCAAAATTATTATTTTTACTTATTTATTTTAACTTGTGTGTGTGTGTGTGTGTGTGTGTGTGTGTGTGTGTGTGTGTGTGTGTTTGTTTGTTTGTTTTATTTCTTAAGAAAGTCTTGTAAATAATTACCAGCCTAAATATATTTTTGATATTTTAAACCCATCCCACTGAACGGTTATCTTGATTTGTAAATTAATTGCAGTAAATACATCTGTACTTTCCCATAAGAAACATTTCCAGTTGATTTTAAAATTAAAAACCTGTATTGTAATGTAGTTGATTAAATCAAAATAGTCCTTCAGCAGCCAGGAAGGATATTTGTTCGGAAAGAACCAAATGGTTACGAAGTTAAATCACTCTTGTGTGATCTCAACATTTTGGACAAGCAAAGAGGGTCATGAACAAAAGACACATCATCACCTGTTTGATGAATGAGTTTCCAGAGCAGCGAAACTCAAGCTGTTGAACTGAACTCTGGGATAAAATGCCATTAGTGAGATTCAAAGCATAGAGGATCATATTAATACTACTAAATTGTCCATTACAGTGTGGATGTTTAGTATTCTGCTGACCTTTGTTAGAAGTACAGATGCCAGCCTTATTGTTGTTTATGCTCTTGTTTATTAAATGAAGTGCATGCATGTGTGTTTTGCTTTCAGGATCTCCTGAGTCTCCATCCTCGACGCCACTTCCCAATCATTCCGACTCCGTGTACATTGTGCTTGGAGTGGTTTGCGGTTTCTGTATGTTGTTAATCGTGATATTTGGCGTCTTGTGGTTGCGAAGTCACTCTTTTTTACCGTAAGTTTCTTTGTCATTTCTCTTTTTTTTTTTATAGTCAAAATCAAAATCGACCCGGTTTACTTGAACACAATTTCCTGTTCTTATTGTGCGTGATTTATTAGTACATGTTATTCCGAAGAAAAACCCTTTAAAATAACTTAACCTGACGTCATAATGTTAGCATCATAATAAAATAGCTGTTTAAATAGGCTTGTTTCCGTCACAGAATAAGAAATAAAAAAGGTAACTGTGACTTTTTACCTCACAATTCTGACTTCTTTCCCTCGCAATTGTTTGTTTGTCTTATAATTCAAACTTTGCAATCTTGTAATTGCAAGTTTATCTCTCAATATTCTGAGAAAAAAGAAAAAATATTGAAATGGTTTTATCTTTTTTTTTTAAATATATTTATTCGGTTTGCATATGTTATTTAATTTACTTTACTTTTCACTGTCCGTATGCATTTTGTTTTCTTGTTATTGTGTTTTACAGAGCTGATAAAATGTATTTCATTGCTGTAATTGTTGTTAAATCTCACTGCTGCGTGATTTTCAGACGTATTTTCATTCTAAGACCAAATCTGAAAAACAAGGGCTATTTTAGGAACCAGAGTTTGTTCATATTAATGTACTTGGGACAAGAAATTGAAGGCTTCAGGAAAGAAAAGTAGGGGGAAGGTTGCAGTGGTCTGTAAAAACAGCATGGCTTCTTAGTAAAACAAAATTATGGAGGACAGAGTTGGCCTAAGTAGTGCTAAGCAAAGAACTTCAAATTGCCTCTGGTTGTTTTCTAGTGAGACTAACAACAACATCCCGTTTTCATCATTCTCTGGAATACTGGAATGTGCAGTGGGGGTTGTGGTCGCTTTGCGGTTAAATATCCACTAAGTTACTTACCAAATACCTCTCAACTGTTCAAGGTCCTTTTTCAGGACTCCAGACTGCATCTAAAATGACTGCAAATGTGGCTAAATTAAATTTGAAGTCTAATCTGCATTGAAGACAGACAGGAAACCAAGCAGGTATTTGGACAAACAAGGGTTAAAGAAAAGTCTAGTTCATCATTTGAGCTGTGTATTGCAGTATGTGAATAATGGTGGTAAAAATAACCACAGTTCTTAGAGAATAATCAAATAAATGGAAATTGCATGTAAACGGGAGTGAAAAGGTTTGCTTGTGTCATGTAAGCATCTTACTGCGATAAAGACCTTACTCTGTTTATTGGAAATAATCACATTATTGGATGTTGCGTGTCAATAATGTCAAAATTCCATTATAATCTTATTATGAGGGTGCATGTAAACGCACTCAATGTCTAATTAAAGGTCAACTTTCATAAGAGAGCTTTGTTCATACTGAATTTTAAAATAAATCACATATTATGGTCAGTTCAAGGTAGTGTCTGCTTTTTAAAAGGAGGCAAAATAAAGAAACTAGGAAGAAATGCTTTAGTTCAGTTCAGGATCCTGTGTCTTTTTTTTTTTTTTTTTTAAGCTGTAGCTCCTCCATTGCTGAAACGAACGGCTTAGACCTAGTTTTTGCTGGTTAGTAGTACTGGTTTGTACTGATATAGCTGGCTGATTTACATTAGTCGACTAGAAACGGGTTGACCGAGGACTTCCTGCTTGTTTTGTGCCGTTTCAACAGATTTACTGCAGCGTAATGTCAGCTTTTCAGGCTGAACCTTCATGAAATCCTAAATCTCAAAATTTCTAAGTGTTACAGTTAGTAATTAGTTATATGTTATGGGGAAATGTGCAAATTGTGACTGTAAATGAATGATTTTTGCTTGTGTATAAATGCATCACTGGCGCCCTCTACAGGTGTTTGTTTGGTGCTGATGACAAACTCACTCCTAACGTTGAGTACAGACCTCAGAGATCCTACAACCGCTCAGTCATCGAAACCACACGTACGTCAAGCATTGCTAGCATTTTTCCAAAAACTTGAAGATTTAATCTATTATAGATTATAAAGTATTTCTTCTTTGTTTTAGTTGCCAGTCTGGGCATTAGCAGTGATCTTCAGGCCAAACTCCAGGACGTTATGATCTTAAGAAACCTGCTGTCCATCGGTAAAGTCCTCGGAGAAGGTGAGAACGTTGTGTTGTGTTGTGTTGTGGTGTTGTGTGACAGCTCATGTCAGATGCATTTATTGACCTAATGTCTCTTCTTTAGGTGAGTTTGGATCTGTGATGGAGGGGCATCTCAGACAGCCTGATGGAACCTCTGAAAAAGTTGCTGTGAAAACCATGAAATGTGAGTTTTTGATTTCAAAAGTGCAAATAATTTTAGTTTGCATATTTTAGATTAAGATTATGAAGGTGGATACTTTTTACTTTTATTAAGTATTTCATTTAAAAATAGTTATTTTATATTTAAAATTATTTATATTATTTATATTATTAAGAAAATATTCAAGTTTTACATATTTTATTTTAAATTATTTTGAAATATTACAATTAATATTTTATTTATTATTACAATTATTATTATATTTGCTTTTATTGAACTGTAAAAAAGTATTAATAATTAGTTATTTAAAAAATATTAAGTATTACATTTATAATATTACAATTACATTTTATTTATTTATTTTATTACATTTTAAAAAGTATTACATTTATTATTGTTAGATTAATTATGAAAGTAATAAATGTAATACTTTTTTCAAAATAATTTTATCATTATTGTTATATTTATTTATATTAAATTGTAAAAATCATTACTTTTTATTTATTATTATTAGAAAAATATTTTATACCTGTTTTTTAAAGAGTATTATATTTTTCATCCTTATTAATATTAGTTTTTTTGTCAAATTTAATTTAATATTTAACATTTATATTAAATTTATTAATTATTACTATTTTTTTGAAGTATTACATTTATTATTATAGTTTTTTTTAATCGCATGTATTCATTTATTACTGTTTTTGTTATTACCATATTTGCACCCAGAGATTTTTTTTCGTTTGTTTGTTTTTCATTTTTTACAATTTTAACTAATCTTACAGCTATAGATCTTTACAATGGTCAGCAAAGACACTAAACTTATATTTTATGTGAGATCTATATAACTAGATAGGCCTAAAAGAGAATATGATAAAATGTTTGAAATAAAGCATTAATTTCTGCCTGTTTTAGTGGATAACTTCTCCCAGAGAGAGATTGAAGAGTTTCTGAATGAAGCTGCTTGCATGAAGGATTTTCACCATCATAATGTCATCAGACTCTTGGGTAAGAAACATGCCTGGGACCTGCATTATTGAACACACTAGAGATACTCATTATTATCAAATGGAGTGAAAACATTCAGATATCAATATGCAAAGTGTTTAAATCCATAATATGTTCAGGTCAATGATATCAAATCGTATCCCTCATTCTTTATCTACTGCTGTAATGTTGATTTGTTCACGTAGGTGTTTGTTTAGAAGTGGGCTCAGGACACATTCCTAAACCAATGGTTGTGCTCCCCTTCATGAAGTACGGAGACTTGCATAGTTTCCTCCTGCGCTCACGTCTCGAGGAAGATCCTGTGGTAAGATGCCAAATAAGCAGCATTACTATTGGTCTGCATGCATGAACCAAACTGTGACGTTATCATGAGTCTAACTAACAGATGCTGTGTTGTATCTCCAGTTTCTCCCTACGCAGATGCTCCTGAAGTTCATGATTGACATCGCTCTGGGAATGGAGTATCTCAGCAACAGAAACTTCCTACACCGGGACTTGGCAGCTCGCAACTGCATGTATGTGTCCTGAACTTATAGTCACCTATTAACTGAAAGAGAAAAAAAAATCTCAGGATCAGTTTCCAATAAAAATGAAGCAGCACAACTGTTTTTGAACATTGATCATTATCAGAAATGTTTCTTGAGCATCAAATCATCATATTAGAATGATTTACTGATCATGTGACACTGAAGACTGGAGTAATGATGCTGAAAATTTTTGATCACAGGAATAAATTAAATTTTAACATATATTCACATAGAAAACTGTTATTTTAAATTAAAATATTAAAAAATATTTCATAATATTACTGTTTTTACTGTATTTTTGATCAAATAAATGCAGCCTTGGTGAGCAGAAGACCTAAAAAATGTGAATGGTAGTGTAATGCTAGGGATTTTATTACTGTTTATTTTAACTTTATAAGTCTAAGTGTTTGTTTCAAGCAATTATTATTTATTTTTTTCATCCAGGTTGCGAGATGACTTGAGCGTGTGTGTTGCTGATTTTGGCCTGTCCAAGAAAATCTACAGTGGCGACTATTACAGACAGGGCCGGATAGCCAAGATGCCTGTCAAATGGATCGCAGTTGAAAGCCTCGCTGACAGAGTCTTCACAGTGAAAAGTGATGTGGTAAGAACTGTAGGTTCCTTTTATTTTACATAAACTATGTTCATTTATTTTAAATGGCTTTAATAGAAGCCTCTTCTGCTCAGCAAGGCTGCATTTATTTGATCAAAAATACAGTAACACTATTTAAAGTAAAAGCTTCTTTAATATGTTTTAATATTTTTTAAAATGTCATTTATTCCTGTGATCAAAGCTGAATTTTCAGCATCATTACTCCAGTCTTTAGTGTCACATGACCCTTCAGAAATCATTGTAATATGATGATTTATTATCAATAAATAATTGCTTAATATTTTTGTGGAAACGTGATACATTTTTTCAGCATTATTTGATGAATATAAAAGTTCAAAAGAACAGCACTTATTTGAAGTAGAAATCTTTAGTAACATTATAAATGTAATTTTTGATCAATTTACTCCCTCCTTGCTAGATAAAAGTATAAAAATCTTACTGACCTCAAACTTCGAACTTTTGAACTGTAGTGTGTGTTACTTTGGTTCAGGAAACAGCTGTTCATACGACACATGACTTCATTATAATATGACTTCTCATTGATAAGCTTTAGACCATAGTCAGGGTTTTTGAATGTTTGTTGATGTTCAGTTGTTAATGTTTAATATCCCTTAACGTCCTGTTTAGTGGGCATTTGGAGTGACCATGTGGGAAATAGCCAGTCGAGGCATGACCCCATACCCTGGAGTACAAAACCATGAGATTTATGACTATCTCCTTGATGGAAACCGACTGAAACAACCCAACGACTGTCTTGATGAACTGTGAGTTTTAAAATGTCTGTGGAAATCCTGCTTGTGCTCATAGCATGTCTACCTTTTTCCTGGACAAAACTTGTATCCAGTCCAAAACTGTTAGTTAACATGAAATCCTAATTGGCCCCATTTACTTTTTTAATATGCATTACTTACCGCATGTCATATTGTGCATAGTTCATCAGTATATTATTCTAAAAGACGATAAAACGTTGTGCTTTATCAAAATATAACAACTTTATGCACCAGAAACAGCTTTGCTTATATCTTATGCATTTTCCTTCTCAGGTTAATTTATCTGTTCATGTACTTACCTTTCATGTAGTGTGTAAAAGGTCTGTAAAGTTTTAAAGATCAAAGTGCAGGATAAAAGGAGTTATTGTAGTCTTACTTCCTGCTAAAACCTATGTAGGTTTGTAACACATTTGCATAATGCCAGCCCTGTGGTCTTCATTGGCTGCCAATGAGGCAATAATTTTGAAAACTAATAGCTCGCAGCAAAATATGGAAAAAAAGAACTATGAACTAGTTCAAAATTTTGAAGTATGAACTGAACTAGTTCATTTTAACATTTGTGAACTAGTTCATGTAGAAAGTGAACTTTCCCAACACTGCCAAAAGCCATATTTGGCAGGACCAGTGACCGAGACCTAGTCCGAGTCCGAATACCAGCACCGAATACTGAGACAAATCCAAGACCAGACTGGAGTACTACAGCCCTACAAGACAAAACTGCTGATTAACTGATGTGATGTTTTTTTTGTTTCTGTTTTAGTAAATCTGATTTGACTATCATAACATGTCTTGTGTGGTGTTTCAGGTATGATATCATGTTCAGCTGCTGGAGCGGTGATCCAGTGGACCGACCCGACTTCACACAGGTCAGGAAGAGACTGGAGAATCTGGCAGGGAGACTCCCGGCGGTGTCCAACAGGAGGGACATCATCTACATCAACACCAGCTTCCCTGAGGAGGAGAACGAGTTAGCCGGTTTGGCGGCGGAAGGGCCTGTGATGACCTCGTCACCGTCCTGCAGTCGCCAGACCACAGCAGACGTTCACAAGAGCACAGACGCAGAGGACGACCGTTACGTGGTTGTCATCAAATCCTCCGGGGAACACGCGGCGAGAACTGCTGCGGATTTGCCACTATTAAATCACAGACTCTTGGAACAGGACAGCGATGAAACGGTCAGGGACGCGACGGGGACGCAGAAAACATCTAGTGACACGACACGTTTGCTCTGATGGAGAGTTGCATGATAGGAATTTGAAATGCATCAGAAAATTGACTTTTTTTGTGGTGTCCGACTAAAGTGTGTAATTTCGGTGTCACTAGCGCCAACACACTGAATAAATAATGGCTTTATTCAGATTTTTTGAACACTTCAGACAAACTGTGCCAAACTCACACCATTGTTTAAGGTAATGTCATTGTGATGGGCTTGATGGGATGCTCAAAAATACAGATCAATGTTTTGAAAGCACCACAGAGACGCTGTTACACTTTACAGATGAATCATGAATGCTTTAAATGTAGTCTGTATATTAAGCTGAGTTACAAGAAAAAGTTTTGACATCATATAAATCAAATAAATTGGTATTTTCTGTTTACAAGCCATCTCTAAAACACATCTGTATGATTTATAAAAGATTATTAGAAATGTGCTGACTTGTTAAATACTCTAAGATGTTGTAGAGGAAAGTCTAAAGTAACATCATGATGGCATTCATTACTACACTGCCTTTCAAATAATAGGGGTCAGTATGATATTTTTCTTCTTTTTTTAAAATAAATTAACACTTCTATTCAGCAAGGACATTAAATTGATTAAAGGTGACAGGAAATGCATTTATAATGTTATAAAATATTTCTATTTCAAATAAATGAGCTTTCTATTCTCGAAAGAATCCTGAAAAAAGAATGAAGCAGTACAGCTGTTTTCAACATTGATAATAATCAGAAATGTTTCTTGAGCCGCATATCAGCATATTAGAATGATTTCTGAAGGATCATGTGACACTGTAGAGTAATGGAACTAAAATTCAGCTTTGATTAGCTTTTAAAATGTAATAATTTTTCAGTGTTTTTGATCAAATAAGTATAGCCTTGATGAGTATAAGAGACTTTTTTCTTAGAAAAATCTTACCGACCCAAGACATTTGCACAGTAGTGTACAGTATGTCAGTATATTGCAACCAACTTCCAATTTCATCTCTTGCAAAATGACAAATTGAGTGCAGTGTGAAGAAAGCCTTGTGCAGGGTTAATCTCAGACAGGCTTTCACAGACAGACCTTAAACTCGCCTGGTTGAACTCGTCAGAAAGCTTTACCATGGTGTTGTCTTTGCCTTAATGCATGTTCACGCACAGACCGCAAAACTGTGATGCTACAAATGTTATGATACAAGTCTTGTATTTTTCAGAGGAGACTGTTTCCTTTTGTAATGTAATTATCTTCAAAAGTGTTATAAAATTAAGCTACATTGTGATTTTAAGCTTTTTCTAAACTTTGTTTTTGCATAGAATCTGATTTGTATATTAGAAATGCGTTTTTGTAAATATAAAGGACATGCTCTTTTTCTATATATACTGTAGTGTTTTTTACATTTTAACTTAGAAGTTAAACTGACATGAAGAAAATCTGTGGGAGAAATGTTCACATGTTGTCTGAGGTAATTTGTATTACTGTACCTTTTGATTGAGGTACAATAGCAACCTCAATATACCAATAACCATCTATAATATTAATTTGAGATTGATATAAAAGTGCAATTTATTACTGCCATTATGAGCAATATCTTATTAAATAGTTCTAACAAAATGACATTGGCTTTGAGGTGCTTTGTAATTTTTTTTGTCCGTGTTTTTACTTTAACCCTCTGGTGCTGTTCGGTCATTTTTGACAGAAAAATTTTACTTTTTTTTTTTTTTTTTTACTTTACCGGAATGGTACAAAACTTGGTAAAGGTTTTGACACTTGTTGTGTGAAAAAAATTATAGACATGATTTGAAAAGGTTAAATGGTCCTGAAAAAAATAGTCACACTTGTGTTGTTCACAGTCAAAAATGAGCACATTAGAAATAATTGGTAGACGAATTTCGTCTAGTGGAAGCGTTTGTTTCTGCGGCCAAACAAAATCTTACTGAAAGCTCTTTTTTTTTTAAGATATCAACCTCAAATTTGGAACACAACTTGTTTAGATTTATAGCTTTGATTTTCTCACATTTTTAGAGTAAAACATGTTTTGGAAAATATATATTTCATATTAAAATGGAAAATTTTATTTTTGAGCATTTTTCATAACAATAAATGTAAAGTTTTATAACTATTTTTCAAGTTTACTTTTTAAACTTTTTTCACTACATAATTTGCCAAGTGCCATCTTTATTTTAAACCAAGTGTTTGATATTTATGACCGTTTAAGTTGGAAATTTTATTTTCAGGTCCATGTTCAAAAAGTGAATAAATGGAATACTGCATAAACATAATGTAGTGCAATAAAAATACAAAATATTAAATAAATAAAAAAAATTGAACTAGAATATAGTACAATCATTTAATTGAAATTAAAATAAATTCTGTCATTTTTGACAGGCACGCGAACAGTAGCTGAGGGTTTTGCAGTCATAAATGTTAACTTGGACTAGTAGCCTAATAGTCTGAATGAGCCATTTAATTTTTTTTTTTTTTTTACCATTAATATGAGAAGCTGTCATAGGCCTACAGAATCGTTCCCTTATAATTTTTAGTGTGACTTCCACTTAAAATCTGATCAATACGTAAGTATCACAACATTTAAGTTCTACTATAAATACCATGGTTAAACTATGGTTGGTATAGCAAAACCATGTTTAATTTAGTTTGTTTCAAATATTTTTTCATAGGTTTTTCTTTCTTTCTTTTTTTCTTTTTTGTAAAACCATGGTTCATTTTCGTAAGGGTTATTATTAATGTGTTAAAAATAATTATTTAATAAGTGAAGGCGAACACGAAAAAAATCAAATCACAAAATTGTCATTTCAGGCGTGTCAATAAAATTGTGTGTCATTTTAAGTTGTTATCGCTTAATTTCAAAAGGTTTATGAGAAGATTAATTTTGTCGAAAGGATATTTTGTTTGTTTTATGACAAAACAAAGGGCACGACCATTTTTTACAGTCTATGGGCACGACGTGTCGTGTCACGCGCACGCACAGGTGTGTGTGTGTGTGTGTCCGCCTGCCCGCGCGAGGGTCGCGAGCGAGCGTCTCTGGTCAGTAAACATGGCCGTCCGAAGCTGTCGGTGGATACGGGACAGCAGCCGTTTGCTCTGTTTTATTCCATTTCTATTCATCATTTCATCATTAAATGGAGTTAACGCCGCTCCAGAGATGGGAATGTGGACTATTGCCGTGCTTAATGTGAGAGTGGATGATATTTTTGATTATAAATGGATGACAATGAGCGAAGAGGCCAAATGCTAACAGCTAGTATTATATACCAGAGCTTCTTTATTTTATAGATTACGTAGAGTTTTTACGTTACTGTTAGTAAGACAATCCCTAGAAATTAGAATAAAACGTTATGAGACGGCTGTCGGAGTCATTCAGATTATGAAATACTGCTAAATTGTTGAAGTATAACGCTGCTGTGTTTACATTAGGGAGTTAGTGATAGTGATAGTAGCAGTGATTCATACTACAGCTCTCCTAAACATAATATTGTGTCTTTTTTATTAATTTAACTGGCATGAAGGGCTGCGGTAATGAGCCCCATTTGAGAGATGATATTGAATAATGCTGTCATGATCACATGGTTGTATTTGTTAGTTCTGGGTCATGTAGCAAGCTGCTATGATGTGCCATAAATGATAGTATTTACAATATACGTTACCCAGTTTAATCATTATACACGCAGGACACAATGCAAAGAAGCAAGGTGTTGAGGAAAAAAAGAGAACATTTGTCACTATTTGCTGTATCTGATAGCAATAAATGGAGCCTTTTCCTGCAAACAGGATTTTACTTTTGACTGTGACGCTGTCACCTTTGATTGTCCATATGATCTGTGTTTCAAGTTTGTGACAGGTCTTATCAAATATTTAAAGACCTGTCTAATTTTTCCGCTAAGGTTTCCAGTGGCTGCCACTGTCAGACAATGCCATATCGCAGCAGTTTAATTTACTAGCAAGCTCTTTCTCTGAAAGAAACTAGAAAGATTACTATTACATTGTTTTCAGTAACTCTGTATTCACTTTTCTAGACATCAAGACCTTTATTGTTAAGAAAATCCATGTATAAGGACACTGACATTGAACTGAAAGGTATCTGGGTTTTTTTTGTGTGTTTTTTTGCATAGATGAAGCTGAATAAACATTGATTTATTATGATTGTTATTAACTGCATAGTGACGTACGGTCTTTATTCTCCTTGCAGTGACATCATTTGGTTGCCCAGAGGAAGTGACGTTCACCATTCAGTGGTTTTTGAAGCATTACCCATGTCACAATGAGTACAACAATATTGAAGTGAGTGGCACCTGTGATATGCTTCTGAAATCCAGCTGTGTTTGATGCTCTTTCTTTGTTGATCTTTTGTTTGTTTGCTCGCTCAGGAAATGTATGAAAAGACGCCACTGAGTCGAGGGAAGAGTATGGACCCGAACCCTCTCGGACCCGGAGAGTATATTCAGCACAGATACAGGGAATTTTCCTGCCGCAGTGACATGCACATCTTCCCTATGTTCAATGTACGTTTGCAACACTTGATCTCATTCAGTAATGCAGCTGCTGTTGCATCATTTTTAATCAGCTTGACTTATTTTAGTCACATTTTTTATTGTGAGTCCAGTGTTGGTCCATGTCGTGTTATTGAAGTATTATTTAGTATATACTATTATACTATTTAGAAAAATCTTAATTTTCTTTATATATTTTCAGTTTTCATTTTAGTTGAACTTTTAGTAATTATGTTATGTGTTTTTGTCACTTTTATTTATTATTTTAAGTATTTTTAGCTTTCATTTATTTTTATGGTAACACTTTACAATAAGTTTTCATTTGTTAACTTCATTAGTTAATGACATTAGTTAACGTACTAACAATGAACAATACTTCTACAGCATTTATTAATCGTAATGTTAATTTCAACATTTACTAATACATTTTTAAGATCATTAGTTAATGCACTGTGAACACATGAACATCATTATTTTTATTATCTAATGTTATTAAATGTTACCATTTGTATTTCAGTTTTAGTAATTTTAGTACTTCAGCTTAAATGGATATTATTTGAATTAGGTGAAGGAAGGAAATATTTCTCATTTTGTTTTTTTTGTTTATGTTTTTAAGTTCAAGGTTTTTTTAATCTATTTTTATGTTTATTTTATATTTATTTCAGTTAACAAAATCAATATCTTATAGTTTTAGTTAGCGACAACAATACTGGTCTGAGACACATTTTTCTATCAAAGTTTTACAAAAAAAAGAAAAAAATATATTTAACATTTTATATATATGTATATATACACACATTACTACAATGTGAAAGAAATATCATTCTCACATTCTCTGTGACACAATGATATGTCTTAAAACATTAAAATCAGCATAAATTAAAGGCAGTTCAACAAATGATGATGTATACTTACGTGATGTATACTTACAAAAATAGCACACAATAATGTCAAATGAGTGTCTTGTTTACAACCTCTTTCAACTTCCTGACAATCAGCTGATGTTAATCTTTATTTCATAATTGCATGTTAGGAGATTAAGTGTTACTTGCTTTTTTTAATGTTGTCTTTATTTCTCTGCAGAAATCAAAAGCAGAACCAAAAACACTGAAAACGGCTGCAGTGGATGGCGAGATCCAGGTAGTGTCCGTTAACTGTTGACCAGCTTCAAAAGCCTGATTGTTCTCCAAATATCAAAGAGAAACATATTTTTGTTTTTTTAATATTAGGAAGGCAGTTTCACAAGTTCTCCTGTTGCTGAGGCTGAAGCAAAGGTGAGACATTCTAGGACATAATATATGGAGTATTTGCCTGCAGTAAAAGATTGACAGAGTAAAATATTTGTTACATAATGGTACATCATTTCTTTGTTGGAAGGAAAATGTGATTGCTACGACCTGGAGGGATGGGCCGTACCTGCTGGTGGTGTCAATCCATCCAAACAAACAAGATGTCAACTGGAATTTAACTTGTAGGCATAATTACCTTATCTGATCTTAATATAGATGCATGAATATTTAGCTGCTTAAAAAGGTGTTTCTGTGCAGTTACGTCATCTTTTCTCATTGAATCGTATCTAAATTGTGTGTTTCAGTCAGTGTTATGATGAAGGGAACCCACGGCTTTCTCTCTGTCACTGAATGGCCTCTCATGATCGTAAGTAGTTGCTTATCGGTTTTGTGTCATTTATTTATTGGTGCAATATGATCAGTGTTATAATAAAATATATAACATGCATTATTATAATTAAATATACACTAGTTCAAAAGTTTGGGGTCGGTGAGATTTTTTTATATTTTTGAAAGAAGTCTCTTATGCTCACCAAGGCTGCATTTATTTAATAAAAATATGAATGCCTTCATTCAATATTAATTTCTTGTTAAAAAAATTTAAATATTAAAATATAAAAAAATATATTTTGATCAGTAGTGTAATTTTTATTATTATTATTATTTTATTATTTTATCCTGCCATATTTGTGCTGTGAACATGTGAAAGCTTAAATCCTGTGTCTGGTTGAGGAGAGATGTGCTTTTACTTTTCTAAGTGGACGGTTTTAATCTGGTGAATGCTAAAATCTTAATCATAAAAAAATCTTAGGTTACGTTTACATGACAACAATGTACTAAAGACGGAAAAGTTTGACAACGTTTTCAAAACGATTCCCGTTCTCACAGATTCGTGCAATCGACTAAAAACGCTGTATTCTGCTGCCAGGCCAGTAGTTGGCGATGTCATTTTGTGAAGAAACACTACGGGCCTATAGATTGAACATGTGATACACATGACATCATTTCTTTGTAGTTTACAAGGAGGCGGTATCGTTTTCAAAAACTTTGTTTTCCAAAGTTTGCTTTTTCAGGCCTCCAAAACACTGTTGTAATGTAAATGAACAGCCAAAAGACAAAAAGTTTTCCGTCTTTGGTTGAAACGGTGTTGTGAAAACGGAATAACACATTTTCTGTCTCCTTTCTTCAGTTCTACATGGTGATGTGTATGGTGTACATTTTGTACGCTCTGCTCTGGTTCGTCTGGTCGTCCTGCTACTGGAAAGACCTGCTGAGGATCCAGTTCTGGATTGCAGGAGTCATATTTTTGGGCATGATAGAGAAGGCCGTCTTCTGTGCTGAATATCAGAACACTAACAACGTGGGATCTGCATGTTAGTCAGAATACACTCTAACACACTTTCTTTCTCAATTTCATAACTTCTCTTACCATGGCCAAACAAATGTGGACACTTAAGTTACACGTAAAACTGTCTGAGAAACTGTTGCGTGAGATAAAATGGTGTCATGTAGGATATTTTTTCATTTTTATTAGATGTACGCTACCATTCAATGGTTTGGGGTCGGTAAAATGTATTAATGTTGTTTAAAAAAAGTCTCTTTTGCTCATCAAGTCTGTATTTATTTGAGCAAAAACAGTAAAACAACAAAAATATTGTGAAATACTATTACAGTTTAAAATAACAGCTTTATATTGTAATACAAATTAAAATGTAATTTATTCCTGTGATCAAAGCTGAATTTTCAGCATCATTACTCCAGTCTTCAGTGTCACATGATCCTTCAGAAATCATTCTAATATGATGATTTGCTGCTCAAGAAACATTTATTATTATTATCAATGTTGAAAACAGTTGTGCTGCTTCTGATTTTTGTAGAAACCATGATATTCTTTGATGAATAGAAATTTCAAAAGAACAGCATTTATTTGAAGTAGAAATCTTTTGTAGCATACTAGCAATATAAATGTCTTTACTGTCACTTTTGAACAATTTAATGCATCCTTGCTGAATAAAAGTATTAATTTCTTAAAAAAAACAAAACAATTTGACCCCAAAATGTTTGAACAACAGTGTATAGTCAGTTCTGCTCAGGTTCAAACAGGTGTCCTTTTCTCTTCATTTTCAACACTAGAAGAATTGTTTTATCAAGTAAAATTGAACAAAGCTTTTTGTAAAATGTTTTATATGAAAGTGTCCTTGTGCCATCTTTCTTTAAAAGGAATGACACTTGGATCGATATTTTTACTAGAAAACAAACTTCAAATAGACCTATAGGATTCTCTGTTTAATAGTTCATACGTGACTCTCTTTATAGTTAATAGTTTGTGTCGTCTCCAGCTCAGGGTCTGCTGATCTTTGCCGAGCTCGTCTCTGCTCTGAAGAGGACTCTGGCCCGTTTGCTTGTCATCATCGTCAGTCTAGGCTACGGCATTGTCAAGTGAGTGATGAAAGCATTGATTTGCAGGTTTCAGGATGATTATAGAGCGTGAGATGATGATGTTTTTCTGTCCTCAGACCACGTTTGGGGACCGTCATGCACAGAGTGGTGGGTCTGGGTGTGCTTTACTTCTCATTCGCTGCAATTGAGGGCGTTCTGAGGATCACTGGGGTAAAGATGACATTCTGGAGCATTTTAAACCATTCACACTTCCCCATTTTTTCTTATGCAACTGCATAATTTAAACTGCCAATTTTCTTCTGATAAATGTCAATGAGACGTCATTAGGGTTTTAGAGTTGCAAGCATTTATCTGTTGTGAATAATGAATGTGATTGGTGTATGTTGATCTGTAAGGGTCGAGATAATGGACCAGCCCTTATCACTTATGTTATACTAGCTATGTTTGATTCTTCGGCCATCTGGTTCATATCCTTCCGATGGGCTTATCAAACCTGTATCAATTTACAATGAGGTTTCATTTGTTAATATTAGTTCTCTACATTAAATGCATTTATTAATCTTAGTTGATGTCAAATTTAACATTGACAACATCCAAAGTTGTATTTGTTAACATTAGTTAATGCACTGTGAAAAAAAAAAAATTCTAACTAACATTAACAAAGATGAATAAATGCTTTAAAGATGTTTTGCTCATTGTTAGTTCATTTTAGCCAATGCACTAACTACTGTTAACAAATGAGATCTTATTGTAAAGTGTCACCGATAACCTAGCCGTGTTTAAAATGACTTATTCTGTCATTGCATATTTCTTGCATATGTATTTGAGAAGGGTTTTACAAGGTGTATGTACATTTCAGTGTGATTTAGTTTTCAGTTTATATTGGAGAAGAACTCGTTCCTACTGTTTGCTATGCCTTATTTTCCCGGCCCTGTGCATCTCTCTCTCTCTCAGGCTAAAGACTCTGACCTGGCCCTGCTAGCCAACATTCCCCTGGCTCTGCTTGACTCTTCTCTGTGTTGGTGGATATCCTTTTGTGGAGCCGTGTTTGTGTCTTTGCCTCTGCACAATGTGTCTATTGGTCTGTAGCGGCCATATTTATTCCTGCATGATGCCGTATGCCTTTCTTGCTAAGCACGATGCTTAAAAGAATAATCAGTTTTTATTTTCAGCATAATGTCCGTATGTCCTTGTCCTTCACTGTCAATCAATCAATCAATACGAAATGTTCACTGTAAAGATCCATATAATGCAAGCTGGTGTATTATAGCACTACACTACAGTTCAAAAGTTTGGGGTCAGTTAGATTTTTTTTTAAAGAAATTAATACTTTTACTAAGCAAGGATGCATTAAATTGATCAAACGTGACAGCAAAGACTTTTATAATGTTACAAAATATTTATATTTCAAATAAATGTTTTCTTTTGAACTTTCTATTCATCAAAGAATCCTGAAAAAAGTATGTTTCCACAAAAATATGAAGCTGCACAACTGTTTTCAACACTGATAATAATAAGAAATGCATTTTATTAATACATTTTATAGTATATTCAAATAGAAAACAGTTATTTTAGTTATTTCAGAGACTTCTTTCAAAAGGATTAAAAAATCTTACCGACCCCAAACATTTGAACGGGTGTGTATCTTGATCTTGAATAGTCCTCAACCTGACTGCATACCAAAACATAGTATTTTATTATTATTAAATATATTATAAATAATATGCATATTATGATATAAAAAAACAAACAAATCCAATATAAAACTTGTGTAGCTAGAAGTGCTTGCATTCACAATATTGTGTAGAGTATGTTTCATGCCTAACATTTATGTGCATGGTTATACTTTTAAAACAGTGTGATAGTTGCATATTTTCAACATTATTCTATTCTAGTGTATTCATTTTTTCCCCTCTGTGATAATTGATGGCATGCTACACGTTATGCACAAAAATTAGGTTAATAATAACCCATAATATTCCTAGTCTTTTGTTCCTTTATAAGCCTGTCTCTCATTTCCTTGACTATATCTCACATATTTGTCAGTCTGGCACAAACCATTAAGACTCTAAAACTCAGGAGAAACCCAGTGAAGTTGTCTTTGTACAGACACTTCACCAACACGCTCATCTTTGCTGTTCTCGGTGAGTATAAGGCATGAACTGAATAGAGTTAAAAAATGAAACCCAGTCAAAGTTGATTTATATGTGGCGTGTTTCAGCCTCCATCATTTTCATGGTTTGGACAACGAAGAAGTTTCGGTTATCAGACTGCCAGGCTGTGAGTATCTGAACTCTCTGAGATTACAGCTCTACTCAGATTGGAGCAGATCCAGAACACTTGAAACTGGTTGTTGTGTGTTTATGAGCAGGACTGGATGGAGCTGTGGGTGGACGACGCTTTCTGGAGGTTCCTCTTCTCCATTATTCTGCTGGTCATCATGTTTCTGTGGAGGCCGTCTGCCAACAACCAAAGGCAAGCATTCTGAACATATCATCTTTATGGTCCAAATCCTGTCTTTCTTCTAAAGCAGCATCCATGTGCTCTGTGTGTAGGTATGCGTTCACGCCGCTCATTGATGACTCGGATGATGAGGAGATTGAAGAGTTCCTCGTGTCTGCAAATATTGGTCAGTAACTCTTTTTTGTCATTATGTCTTTTGAGGTATTCACTGTATATTATTGCACTGTGTGGAAATGGTGTTAAATGAAAATTGTGGGATAGTTAAAATGCATTTTTTCATCTTCAGCTGATGGGATAAAGTTGAGAGCAGCGAAGACAGAAACCAATGGAACAGTGAAGCCTGCAGCAGCTAATCCGGTCAGTGTAACTCTACCATATAGTTATAAAACTTTTTAAAATATACTTTTACAGTAACGTATCAACTTTCAAAACATTTTTAAAGCAATCTTTTATTTAGCAAGGATGCATTAAATTGATCAAAAGTGACATTTAGAAATACATTTATAATGTTTATTTATTTAAATGCTGTTCTTTTGAACTTTCTGTTCATCAAAGTATCATGGAAATTTTATCACGGTTTCCCGTAAAAATATGAAGCAGCACAACTGTTTTCAACATTGATAATAATAATAAGAATAAATCTTTCTGATGGTGAAAATACATTTTTTTAACAGTCACTTTTCGCCACCTACTGGTGTAATAATGTAATTGATACAATCTTTATTTCAAGCGTCAAGTTATTTTCAAAAGGTGATTTGCTCTACTTTGATCACTTCTGTAGACATCAGTGTTTATATCTGAGTTATACATTTTTATCCCAGTACTTCTGTGATAAAATGAATTATTGTAAGACAACAATAATGTTACTGTGTGGCTGAAAAGACTGTTTGTGGAGTTGTTTTATACTTATACATGACAACTGCTCTCTCTGGGTTAGTGGCAGTGTAAATGCAGATTTGAATGTTCAGCTGTGATCGTACTTGTCAAAGGTTTAATAGACAGCTAGATCGTCATATAATAATAAGATCGCATGGGTGTTTGAATCGAGATTGTGATCTTTAAATGATGAATCGTGCAGCTCTTATATATATATATATATATATATATATATATATATATATATATATATATATATATATATATATATATATATATATATATATATATATATATATATATCCTGTCCATAATAAAAATATAGGAAATATCAATAAATGTAATAATTACTAATGCAACAAGAAATATTTGATTGTTGCAGGATGACGACTTGAAGTGGGTGGAGGACAATATTCCTACCTCTCTTTCTGATGTGTAGGTCATTTTCTGTTTTACAAACATACATACTTAAATACCCACATACAAACATACGCCCTCTGCTCTCTACAAGACAAAACTTCCCATGTCAATTTCGCATTATTCATGTCTCTTATTCTCAGAGCTCTTCCTGTTCTTCTCGACTCGGATGAAGTATGTATACTCATTTCATTTCTACCGTAGCTTTGCTTTGCTTTATCTTTTAGTTTTTTCTTAGTGTTTTCTGCTGTAGAAATTTATGCACCCCAGTGCCATCCAAGATGTTCATGTCTTTCTTTCTTCAGTGGAAAAGAAATGACGTTTTTTGAGGAAAACATTTCAGGATTTTTCTCCACAAAATGGAAAAAGTTCCAAAAAAGTTCAAATCAATGCAGTTTCAAAGGGCTTTGAAGGGCTCTGCACAATCCCAGCTGAGGAATAGTGTCTTATCTAGCGAAATGATCGGTCATTTTCTAAAAAAAAAAATCAAAATGTATATACTTTTTAACCACAATTGTTCGTCTTGTGCTGGTAATCGCCAGGCATTACGTCATCACGTTGGAAAGGTCACGCTGGACGTAGGCGGAAGTACCGCCCCATTGTTTACAAGCGTGGAGAAGGAGGATCGTTCAAATTTTATTATCAAGTCAAGTCAAATATATTTATATAGCGCTTTTCACAATACAGATTGTATCAAAGCTGCTTCACAGTATCAATCAAAACAACTTAACAATGTTTGTTTATTACTGGAAAAAAGACATCCAAGTTTGGTAGAGCTGATCAATGGTATGATTGGTTAATTAATTTGAATATCCCCAACTGACCAAGACAAAGGCAACAGTGGCAAGGAACCGAAAAACTCCATCCAGTGACCTAATGGTGTCCTAACACCCCATCAGATGACCCAATGGAGAAAAAAAAAACCTTGGGAGAACCCAGGGTCAGTCGGGGGCCAGTTCTCCTCTGGCGTTTATGAACTAGAGGCCGAATTTACAGTAACTGTAAGATAAAAAATTTATATGAATGCCTGGCTAAATAGATGCGTCTTCAGTCTAGTTTTAAATTGGGAGAGCGAGTCTGAGTTACGAACAATATCAGGAAGGCTATTCCAGAGCTTCGGAGCTAAATGTGAAAATGCTCTGCCTCCTTTGGTGGATCTGGATATCCTAGGAATGACCAGAAGCCTCGAATTTAGTGATCTTAAAGAGCGCGATGGATTGTAAGGCGATAGAAGATCCGTTAAATAGACTGGAGCTAAACCATTTAGAGCTTTATAAGTCAAAAGCAATACCTTGTATTTAATACGGAACTTTAAAGGTAACCAATGAAGTGATGATAAAATCGGTGTTATACGATCATATTTTCTTGATCTAGTAAGAACTCTAGCGGCTGCATTTTGGACTAACTGTAGCTTGTTTATTGAAGATGCAGGACAACCAGCTAATAAAGCATTACAGTAATCTAGTCTCGAGGTCATGAATGCATGAACTAACTTTTCTGCATCAGAGACTGATAGCATATTACGTAGCTTAGCAATGTTTCTAAGGTGGAAAAAGGCAGTTTTTGTAACATATGAAATATGCTTTTCAAAAGACAGGTTGTAGTCTAATGTAACACCCAGGTCTTTTACTGTAGCGGATAAAGTAACAGGGCATCCTACTATGTTAAAGTCGTGCTGTGAAAGGTTTTGTGGACGGTTTTTAGAACCGATAAGTATTACCTCTGTCTTGTCTGGATTTAATAAAAGAAAATTACTCGTCATCCAATCTCTTATATCTTTAACACAATCTGTCCATTTGGATAATTTAGCGTATTCATCTGGCCGTGATGAAATATATATTTGAGTGTCATCAGCATAACAATGGAAACTAATTCCATGTTTCCTTAGAATATTACCAAGTGGCAGCATATATATTGAGAATAATAAAGGGCCTAACACAGATCCCTGCGGCACTCCATAGTTTGCCGAAGTTATAATCGATTTTTCTCCATTTAAGTAGATTAAATGGTAGCGGTCAGATAAGTATGACCTGAACCAGCTTAATGCTTGTCCTTGAACACCAGTGTAATTTTGTAGTCGATCTAAGAGTATTGTGTGATCTATAGTATCGAACGCAGCACTAAGATCAAGTAAAACTAGTACTGAGAAACAGCCTTGGTCCGAAGCTAAAAGTAAATCATTTGTGATTCTAACAAGCGCAGTTTCAGTGCTATGATGTGGCCTGAATCCAGACTGAAACTTTTCATAGATGTCGTTTTCTTTCAAGAAAGAGCCGAGTTGAGCGGACACAACTTTTTCTAATATTTTTGACATAAATGGAAGATTCTAAATGGGTCTGTAATTTGCTAGGTTATTTGGATCTAATTGTGGTTTCTTAATAAGAGGTTTTATAACTGCCAGCTTGAACGTTCTTGGAACATGACCTAAAGATAAAGATGAGTTAATAATATTGAGAAGAGGCTCTTCCACTATAGGTAACACTTCTTTCAGTAGTTCAGTTGGTATAGGATCTAATAAACATGTTGTTGTTTTAGATGAAGTGATAAGTTTATTTAACTCTTTTTGTTCTATGGTTGTAAAGCATTGTAATTGTTCTTGCGGGGTGATAATTGCGGCCGAATTATAAGGCGCGAGCAAAGATCGAACGTTTACGATTTTGACTCTGATGCTTTCTATTTTCTCGGTGAAGAAGTTCATGAAATCATTACTACTAAACTGTAATGAGGTATTTTGTTCAGACGACGTCTGTTTATTTGTTAGTCTAGCCACGGTATTAAATAAAAACCTTGGATTATTTCGGTTGTTTTCTATTAATTTGCTCAGGTGCTCAGCCCTGGCCGTTTTAAGTGCCTTTTTATAAAGTGACATACTGTCTTTCCACGCGATTCTAAAGACCTCTTAATTAGTTTTTTTCCATTTACGCTCTAAATTACGGGTTTCTCTCTTTAAAACATACGTAGTATTATTGTACCATGGTGCTATACTTTTTTCTCTGACCTTTTTTAATCTAATGGGTGCAACAATATCCAATGTTCTAGAGAGAATGGTGCTCATAGTGCTAGTTAGTTCGTCTAATTCATCTGTTTGTTTGGGTTCAGGCAGCAGCTGAGACAGATCAGATAAGCTATTTGAGAAATGATCTATGGTGGATGGACGAATTGTTCTACCTGGTCGATAACGTGGCGCAGCATGACATATTACAGCAGTACGTAATATGCAAGTTACCAAGTAGTGGTCAGTGACATCGTCACTTTGTGGAATGATATCTATATCGGTTGGATCGGTTCCATATGATATAATTAAATCAAGTGTATGATTAAGACGATGAGTTGGTCCGATGACGTTTTGCTTGACCCCAAAGGAGTTTAATAAATCTGTAAACGCAGCCCCTAACGCATCATTTAAATTATCTACGTGTATGTTAAAATCTCCAACAATTAATGCTTTATCGACGTTGACCAAAAGATCTGATAGAAAGTCAGCAAACTCTTTTAAGAAATTGGCGTAAGGCCCTGGAGGTCTATATACGGTAGCCAATACTAGAGATAATAGGGATTTTTTTCTTACATCTAAGAGCGTAACATTTAGCACAAGCACTTCAAACGAATTAAACCTATGACGAGTTTTCTGAGTAACATTAAGGATATCTCTGTAGATTGTTGCAACACCGCCGCCACGACCGATCAGACGGGGCTCATGCTTATAACAGTATCCTGGCGGAGTAGACTCATTTAGACCGAAATAATCATTTGGTTTAAGCCAGGTTTCAGTAAGGCACAGAACATCGAAATTATTATCTGTGACCATTTCATTTACAATAACCGCCTTAGGTGTGAGCGATCTAATGTTTAGAAGACCTAGCTTTAGAAATTGTTTTTGTTCACTAATAGCGAGATTTTTTTTTTTAATAACAATTAGATTTTTTCTAGATCCCGCAGTAGATTTATTATTTGATCTTAGTAAACGAGGAATAGACACAGTTTCTATGCAATGTTCTACACTAGTAGGGGTGGGAGATATTGACAAAAATGAATATCTCGATATTTTTTTTCAATATCTCGATATCGATATTTGCAATCCTTCAAAGAAATGTGTGCAAACTGGCAAAGAAGGTCCAGTTGGTCTTTTGACTTGCTGCATTTGACCTATTATTGTATAGAATTACTAGTACATAAAGATATGAGACATTATTGATTTAAAGACTCCTAAACTTTTTAAAATAATAATATATTATTCAATAAAGTCTTTATTGTTCTTTTATATTTTTAATTGGGATGTAACGGTTCACAAAATTCACGTTTCGGTTCAATACGATACAGTGGTGTCACGTTCGGTACGTTTTCGATACAGCAAAAATAAAGAAATGCCATAGAAATTTCCTATTTATAAAAAAGAAAAAATATTTTTAAATAAGTGTGAGTTTTCCTACATCTTGAAACTTTTAGTTTTATAAATGGGGGTAATCTTTGAAGGATGAACAAATAATGTTTTGGTCATCACTTTAAAAATAACATTTAAATAACATTTGAGTTTTGAAGTGCTGGAAAAAGATGTGTGACGTACTTGAAAGCATTTTAATATTTCTGCCAAACTTCCATGGTTACAAGTTAGTGTTACTACCATAGACTGTAAAAATATTTTAAATCCATGGTGAATGATCTGTGGACTTAAAACCTATAACTAGTTCATTCATGGAACAATGTTTCTCCTGGTTTCCACGTCAGCACTGTTTGATCAGTTAATAACGGAGAAATTGTAACGCTTCTCACTAGATCTCGCAGCGATGTTATTAGCCTACTTAAGTGGCGAATTCAAATGCTTAGCTTACTGGATTTCTTATGTAGTAACGGTGTCGCTTAATCAAGATCGGCTCGCGCTGCACTGACATCGTCCGAACTGATAAACGGTCCGTGAAGCACAAAACAATGAGTTTCGTTCCGCTTTCATTACATTTGCCATTTGATGTTGCGCAACGTTGTGGTGTTCGCCCCAGCGCGGATTTTGGTCGGCAGGAAAAATGGTCCAACCACCGGAATGGTTCGGTTTGTAATGCGTACCGAACCGATCTCTTGGGAAAATGTATTCCATCTTTTGGGCTCATTATACAACGCAATTTTCTAATGATGCAATCACGAAGCTCGCCACTTGAGGATGCCACAGACATTTAAGAAAAACGTTTTTACTTCAGACTTCATTTTTCCGCAAACAACGCATATTTTGCCTTTTCTAGCTGCTATTTTATCAATCGTACATCGGCTTTACTCTTTACGATTTGGGATTTGTTGCTTCAAACTAAAAAACGTCATAACACACAGGTGAGGTAAGAACTTCGTAGTTGTATATTGCAAATTAGTAGCAGCTTACTCTCGTGCAATTGAGGAACGATCGTGATTTTGTACAAAAAATAAAATACAGTCAAACAAAACCCTACAGTATTAAAATCGCTACGTATAATTGTTTAGAAGGTTATAGTGTGCGTTATTTGTTTTCTCTTTAACTTCCTTCAGCTCTTTTCATGTTTGGGGGGTCGGATTGTACAAATTATGAAATATTCGATATCCCAATTTTGCATATCGTCCAGACAACAATTTGGATATTATCGTCTAAACGATATATCGCCCACCTCTATACACTAGTATTAATATCAATTAAATTGGTGCAGTAGAGACTGGGATTTGGATTTTTGGTTACTAGTCAAATGGTATTTAACATCTTGGAGATGTTATCCGACAGAAGATCTGCCCCGATTCTACTTGGGTGTAAGCCATCAGCGCGGAAGAGCCTTGGTCGCTCCCAAAACAGATTCCAATTATTTACAAAAATCAGTTTCTGCTCATTGCACCATGACAATAACCATTCATTTAGCGCGAATAATCTACTGAACTTTTCATGCCCTCGTCGGTACGTAGGAAGCGGTCCAGACACAATAATCGATGTTTCAGGCGATGTGCTGCGTACCGTATCGATAAGACTCCTGAAGTCTTTCTTCAGAACCTCCGTCTGTCGCAGCCTAATGTCGTTAGCTCCCGCGTGCAGCACAACAGCTCCGACGCACTCGTCACCGTTCAAGATCTCAGTTACCCGCGCAGTGATATCGAGATCACGAGCACCAGGAAAGCAGTGACTGTGCACCTTACTTTTACCTAACGTAGCGTGGACGTGTCGGACAGTGGAATCCCCGATGATCACAGCGTCGCGTTCTGTTTCGCGAAGAGGGGAGAAGCGGTTCTGAGTGGAGATCTCGAAAACCTGGAGGGGCGAAAAGATTCTTGTCCTGGCACGCGGCTTCCGCGGAACCACCCAGGCTTCGTGGTGGTGTGTTGGAGCCGGAGTGAATGAAATCATGGCTGATCGTGACCTGGACGCTCGGGACCAATGCTGAGAAACGCACGGAATAGACGAGGTCAGCGTCAGCGGATTACTAACGTTAATCACTGATCCGTGTGCATCAGCGCGTGATGTTTCAAGAGCTAAACGGCGGTCTCTCAGCTCAGCTTGTCTCTCTAGAAGGTCACGGATCTGCTTTTCTACAGCTTCTAATTCAGACTGCACCGCGAGCAATTCAGATCTGTTCTCATATGCACCAAAAGGTCTTGACAACATACACCTGACATATTCGCCATTTTAACAGATGGACAGTAAGTTAGCAATGATGCAACCAGTGATGCTATTAATATTTATACTAATTTATGACTCAAGTCTTGGGTAAAAAACGTCTTTTTAGTGGTATGGGTGTAATGTAGACTCACGATAGACGGTGTAGCGACAATGAGTCTTACATTGAATTAGCTCAAATTATATATAGGGAATTTTAATAATTAATCATGAATATGATTAATATACTGCATATTACAGTTAAATTATCGAAGTTGAAAATAGATCGATTGTATATATGAATGATCAATCACAACGAATTATAATTCTTCATTCATATATCAATGGTCCCTTTCCAGATCGATTATATGAGATAACCTTTAATGGAATTAATTTAGCTATCGAACAATCTGTTTGTCCAGCAAACGGCCGTAAGATTAACTTATCAACTTCTCAACAAGGTTATCCCTTCCTTATAATTCCAAAAAGCTATTTTCTGGCCATGAAAATTCACCTTCTTGTTATTCTAAAATTTAGGTTACTGAAATTGTAACGAATTGTAAAGCTTTGTAGCTAGGATCAAACACTTCATTGACTTTGTACAAATGAGCAAGATTGGACAATTAGCAATCAAGAATATAATGGTTTTAATAAAATGAAACTACGGATACAGAATTCTACATTTCACACGGAATATATGTGTATACACTCGAAACAAACAAACGAAAAACATTACAAACACGAATTAAAATAGGAAGAGAGAGGGAGAGATAACGATATATATATATATATATATATAGAGAGAGAGAGAGAGAGAGAGAGAAAGTGAAACTAACGGTCAGGATGAGAGAGATCACCGGGGTGATCGCAGCATGGCAAAAATCACAGACATCATAACCCTTAGAGAGACAACAAGGAATCACAAAGATCAAATCCCCTGAATGGGGTAAACAGATCTTAAAGCATTTAGATAGATAGGAATTACGATACTTGCAAGATTCTTCGTGTGGCTGAGAACCAAAGCGTGTGTGTGTGTGTCTCTGTCCTCGTGTCACGCGTTCACGTGGTCTTTCAGAGCGAGGGAGCGCGTTAGTTTGAATGTCCTTTGAGGTGCAGTTGCTGGTTGGCTCAAAGAGTCTCTTTAAAGTCGAAGTTGCCGATTACGTTCATTTCGCTGAAAGTGAACGTAGGAAAGTCCGAAGACGAAAATAAAGAAAGATTAAAGAAAAGGAGAAACACTGCGTAAAGCTCCCTAAGGAGCCATGGCACGGAAACCTCTCACAGGGAAAAAGCTCTTCCAGAAACTTCTGTGTCAGTCTCTTATGGAGAGGAGGGGTTCACGCCTGCTTCGCGTACGTGAACCAATCATCTTAGAGTATCTCGAGCGGGAAAGTTTTTCTTTGTCCTGTCAGGATGATTTGTGACGGTATGAAATTTTGGTCATTTCTAACCAGAAAGATTGTACACACAGAACAATACATTTTACTGTAATATCCTATGTATGACTGGTTTGGTCAAAACAAGACGGTCAAACAGGTACCAAGAATGGCCGGAAAGAGTAGAAGAAACATAAAGTTACATTCATATGCAGAATTACACACATTTAATGTTCACTCACACGACTATAAAGTCATAATACCGGCTACCATGACCTAGGGAAGATCAAATTCATGTTTATACATTTCTTAAGTGGTTATACTTATATAAAATATAAGATTGCAGAGTCTATTCCTCTTTCTTTATCAGAATTCAAGTGGGAGCTATGGTTCCCTTGGAATTCCTTTTGGGGGTCATAAAGTTGTATGACCTAGCAAGAGGGAGAGGCACAGAATTTGATCCTGTTAGGTATTCTTTCTTTAGAAATACATGTAAGATTCAAAGTTACAGAACAGTCTCAAATTTAATCTATAGAATAAGACAAAACTAATTAGATGTGCATGCATACAGGAAGGTTAGATACAATTCTGTGTTATATATATTAAGGATATTTCTATCCTAAGTTGCACACAAGGGACGTCTGTGTGTGCGTTTTTGAATGGACAATGTGGAAGTGACAATGTTCGTCTTGTTATCGTCTTGTTATTGAAGGGAAACCCTGGGGAGTTCTCCGCGTGATCTTGAGCCAAAGCGGCCTTTTGGTCATATGCCTTTTGGTCACATGTGGTAAAACCGGACACTGCTTTGTCCATTAGTAATTTAATCAACTGGCAGAACTGGCCATCTGCTTGCGGCTACAGTTCCCCCTTTTCGTCGGATGAAGTCCCTGTGTGACAGATGACAGGTGAATCATGATGGTTATGTAGCAGGTGGACCAGGATGGTAGGGACAGCAGGTGGATCATAAAGTTGAGGATTCCGCTCGATGAGGTTCGGCATAGTCTCTGACTTGGCACCCCCTTTCCGGGGATTCTGTCTGAGACCTTCAGGCACGGCTTTCGTGAGCTCGGCTGTGTCGCATCTGGTTGAGTCTTCTGTACAGAATGAATGCCACGCATAGTGTCAGAGTGTGGCTGATTACCTGTAGAGATGCACAGCACAATGTCGGCTGAGGTCCCGGCTAGGACCGCAGATGAAGTGTTCAGAACGGACAGTCGAGACAGTGCTTGGATGGCTGTGTTGACCGGAGCAATGTCAATGAATTGGGACCCCCTTTCCTCGATCCGGAGTTCCAGTTCTTGAAGGACGGGAGTTCCAGTGCTGTCTGATATGCTTTGCTCGGAAGATGGTACAATGCCAGATCAGTCAGGTGGAATATGGCACCTTTCGGGGCTTGAATCCACGTACTCTGGTTGAGCATGTTGCCACGGCTGGTTGTGTCATGCTGGTCGTAAGTGAGAGTAGCTGTACGCACAGGTGTGTTAACGAGCCACCTGTCACCTACAATCTCTGCTTGCATCTCTGTGACTTTTGCTCGAGGCTTAGCTTCGGCAGGGCAGCGTGTGTCGCTGACCAGGGGTTGCAACCCGTAGGTTCCTTCAGTGTTGTCTCTGAGGAAGGGTTTGCTAGGGCAGAGATAGTGAATGTCTTTGGTGAGGTACACATGTGCAGGTTTGAGGCCAGGTGCAGCTGTGTGGTAGGCCACCACATCTGGAATGTGTGTCTTGATGTGGGTGTTGCTTTTCAAAAACCCGACATTGGCAATGTCTTTAAGTCTGTAGACTTGGTTTGACTCGCTGATGGGCAAGTTCAGGAGCAAAACCCACTTCTCTCTGCTTGGGGTCGACGCAGAGTGGGATGGCGCTACCCAGAGAGTAAGCAAGGTGAGTTTAAAAAAAAATAAAAAAAAATAATAATAAATAAAATCAGTTGGCATGGTGATGGCGGAAACCAGCATAATTAGCACAAGGCTTAAGGGTTTCAAGTACGGTGGGATTCTACCCGTGGCTGGGCTGTCATTTGAGGAGTTAACTTCCCACAGCATGTCTGTTATCAGGGCTGTAACCAGCTGAGTTTGGTGCAAAGTCATTCTGGAAGACAGTAAACAGCGGTTCCATGCAGTTCATGGTCTGATTCAGCAGGACGCTGTGAATGTTGAGAATGACCATGTTCTTCTCAATGTCTTGCCGATGGTTTGGAAAGATGCACTCTGCGTGGTGAGTTGCTCTTTTAGCTGTGAAAGTTCAGTCTGGATTTCAACCACATGCCGTTTCGCAGTGGCTATGTTTGCTGTGTGGACACTTGGCATACCAGTGTCGAACAGAGTTCTGGCGGCAGCTACGGCTCCGAGCAACGCTCCCAGGAACCGTTTGGAGTGTTAGTTGGTGCTTAGGAGTCCTGATTGTGTAACAGTCACTTTCCCAAGTTGGTTGGACACGTGTTCGACCTTGGCCTTGGCGTGAGAGAGGGAGTCCTCTGTCCATCGGGCACTTGCCCAGCCGTATTGGGCTACGGTGCTGGGGTAGTGTGCTCTGTAGGCCTTGTGGCTGGATGAGTCGAACATGCGCTTAATGGGTGTAGGTCCTGCAGTTGGTGATCAGGAGTCTCAGTTGTTCTCTCGGTGGCAGCTGTCCTCTGGATGGCTGACAGCACGGCATAGTGAACCACAGCAGCAACCTGGTACAGACAACAGGGAGAGAAAGAAAGGGGAGGAAAAAGCCAGCAAGTGTTGTCTTTGGTTGGACAGGGCAGTCTTTTTTATTTCATGGGTGGCAACTAGGTTTAGCTTGCCTTGGCCCATGTTTTGCCACATCTTGCTGCTGGCATGTCGCTTGCTTCAGTGTATTGTCAGTGGTTCTGGTGCTGTGGTTTGCAGCGCATGATGCGTCATGGACGTACATTGGCCTTATCCCCCCTTTGCGCCGTTGCATTACACGTCTGTGCGTTGTGGTGTCAGACGGTGCACACATAGAATGTAGCTCTGTGCACGCAGAATGTGTTTGGTGTCATGCAGTGTTCTGAGTAACTGGTTGTCAGTGAGTGTAGACGGCATTCAAGGGTTGGTTGGAGGGGTCTGAGAGGTGGTGAAGCAAAGTCTTTATTGTGTCAGAAGCCCGCATGTTCGTTATGTTTGTCTTTGTAAACAGCGGAGCTAGCGTAAACTGCTCTGAGGTGGACAGTTTAGTTTGTAAAGTTCTTATGCTGTGTGTAATCACTTCAAACTTCAGGGTGGGTGGGCGGGTGTGAAGTGACCACAGCTAGTCCTTTAGTGCGCCAGGCTTGGCGAGGGTATGGGTTTGGTCATTTAAATCTTTGTCGAGGCCCGGTTGCCTTGAGTGTCCTTTCACCTTTTTCCAGTAGACAATCATGTTGTTTGTTCTTGTGATGTCATCGCATGCCTGGAACCGGTGTTGGTGTGTGACAGGCATGTGTTTTGAAGTCTTACAGCCATTTTGTTTTCAGCCTGGAAGTTGGTATGGGAAACTGAGTGTGGCATAGTTCAAGTCTGTGCACATAAGGAGTTCTTTGATGTTATGCGTCAACGCGATGTGCAGCGTTATGAGAATGGCTGCTACCTCAGTATATTGTGATGACTGCGGGCCCAACTTGAAGTATTGTGGTGGGCACGGTATGTCATTTACCCACAGCATGCCCGCACCTGATTGAGGGGTGCCCTCATGGTGGTAGGAACATCCATCGATGTAGGCTGTGGGTATACCTTGGCACGCATTCTCTTTAAAGTACCTGTGACAGGTCAGTTGTTGTTGTTGGGGTTCTTCTACATCCACCGTTGCAGCTGGTGTGTTATCAGAGCAGTTTTGGCAGGCTGCCAGGCCGTTGCCTAGCGCAGACTTGTGATTTTGAGCATGACGTGCCTCAACATTGCCCGCCTGGAGGGCCATTAACCATGTGGCTATGCGTGAATTGGTGACCACGCCATCTCGGATGCGCTGGCTGTTGAGGAACGTTACAGCCCATACAGTGCATAGCAGAGATTTTTCACAGTCTGAGAATTTAGTCTCTGGTGGGAGAAGTGTCTTGCTGGCATATGTAACGACTCTTTTGTCTTGATCATACCTCTGGTACAGGCCAGCACTGAGACAGTGGTTGGAGAACCCAGCTTCTGGATAGAACTCTTTTTGTGGGTTAGGGTAAGCCAGACATGGAGCTGTGCCTAGGTGTCGTTTAGCTCATTCATGGCATTTTCTTGAACTTCTGTTTATACAAATGGGCAGTCTCTTTTTTAGAAGGGCAGTTAGAGGTTTCGCAATGTCTGAGTAGCATTTGCTGAACTGCCGTGAGTAATTGCACACCCCTAGAAAGCTTTGCAGCTCTGAGATGTTGGTGGGTGGCTTGATGTTTTGAACAGCTTGAATATGGCTGGAGTGCGGTTCAATGCCTCGTGATCCGATGAGTAGACCCGCATAGTTGACTTTGGTTCGACACCACTGTCCTTTGTGGAGGGCGTTCTTGGCGCCGGCAGTGGATAATTGGTTCAAAACATAGTCTATTTCTTTCAGGTGGTCAGCCACTGTTCTGCTTTTCATGAGAACATCATCAATGTAGATAAGGTTACCTCTCCTTCTGGCATCTGGGCATGCTTTGTTCAGGGAGGTGTTAAACTCAGCAGGTGAGTTGGCATAGCCGAACGGCACCTGGTGCAAGTGAATTGTCTGTTGCCGAACGTAAAGGCTAGCTTGTGCTGATCTTCTGGATGCACAGGTATGGTCCCGAATCCAGAGGCCACATCAAGTGTAGAGAAGATTGTGTCTCCTCTGATTCTGGGTGTTTCTTGCTCCAGCTGGGTCAAGGGCCATCGGGACAGTGGCACCTGTTGATGCAGTTTCCTGTAGTCAATGGTGGGGTGCCACTTGCCGTTTGGTTTGAGGACGGGCCAGATCGGGGCAGAATGGGTGCTGTTGCATGGACGGATGACACCTTTTTCAAGCCTGGATTCGATGATCTCTCGCACCGGTTCGTGTGAAGCGATGGGGATCTTGTACTGCCAGACAAAAGTGGGAGGAGCATTAGGGTGCGTTGGGATGCGCACAGTGTGGAGTTCGGTGAGACCACAATCTAAAGAGTCTTTGGCAAAGGATGCTTTGAACTTGTAAAGGACTTTGTAGATCTGCATCATTTTTAATTGCGTCAGCGTCTTTTAGAATTTGCTGAACTTGAGACTCAAATCCTGGGTACGGCTCCTCTGTTGGGGTGTCGTCTGTCGTGTTGGCAGGCAGAGGTGCAGCAGTGTCGTCAGTCTCGCAAGCAGGCTGTCTGGAGACTTTGTATGTTGCAAGGTGTTGGTCCTCTGTCAGTGCTGTTCTGCATACCTGGTCTTTGTCCATTGGCATGACCGAAGTAATGGAGATGAGTTTGAAGGGTGCTGTGAACACTGTGTGGTCTGTGTTCCCTTCGGGCATCATTGAATATGGGATGGGCCCAATGATTGGTAGTGTGAGTTCAAAAGTCATGGAAGTCGTGGCTCAATAGCCATCCCACTCGGTAGGCTTTGGGAATTGTGATGTCCCTTGCCATGCCGTTGTTGAAAAGGATGTAGACTACACAAGATGACACTTCAGTAAGGGGTGTGGCTTGCAGCGTGAGTCCAAGTTCAACACATTCAGGTGAGGGCTGAAAGAAGCCCAGCGTGTGGTTTAGGGTTCGACCACAACGCATGTTGAGCCGGTCGGCGACCCCTTTGGTGTAAAATGGTATCACAGTTTCCTGTTCGTTGATTAGGGTGCAAACCTCAGGAATGGTCTGACCTGACAGGAGGTTCTCAGTGTTGGTTGGAACAACAGGGGGCTGTAAAGTCAATGGGGCCCACACTACCTCATTAATGATGTCCACATGAGCCTTGTGGCGAGTCAGGATGTCTGCTCCGATGTAGACATCATGGGGCGGGTCCAGAAGGACCAGGAAGTAATGGGTCAGACAGTCGGTGGTTCCAGTTCAGGTTCAAAGCGCAGACACCTTTGGCCGTCATCATGGTTGATGGGCACGTGTTTAAAAGGAAAATGGGTGTGCTTGCTGGCAGAAGGAAGGTCCGGTGTGTCTTCAATGAGAGCATTGAATAGTGAGACACTGATGGCTGAGTTGTCTGCCCATAGTGCAAGTACAATGTCAGTGGTGGTTACGTCATTCAACTGCAGGTCAGTTCAGCCTGTGTGACTGGAGGGGGAGGGGTTCCCGCACTTGAGCCCAAACTTACAGTTATTTGAAGTCCAGTAAAGGTTCAAATCGATCTAGCAGGTCTTTGCCAATTAGAAGTGGGTAAGTGTTCATTTTTGAGATGTACACTGGGTGGATCAGATTCATAGACCCAGTTGTCAGGTGGATGGGAGCTACCTGTTTGAGCCGGATGTCGTCCTGGCTGTGGGATTGCACATTCAGCTCACATGTTTGAGATTTAAGAGTTCTATCTTGGCTCTTAGTTTTAGCACTGAGTCTTTCAAATAGTTGGGCTGACATTAACGTGATGTCTGAGCCGGTGTCTAGCAGGGTGTCAAGGCTCAAATCATTGTCCACAGTGGTTGTTAGGTAGAGTTTTTCGGCCCACCCCCTTTTTGATCAGGTTTCCCAGAAGTCTTGGTGTCGGGGCTGGTCTGTGTGGGTCGCTGCGGAGGCAGGTAGCCAAAACAGCATTTCTTGGTCTTTTGGGACTTTGGTACCTGATATGAGGAAGTGTGCTGTCTCATTCAGGGTGTGCAGCTGTCAGCTGTGGAGCTTGGGTGATGCTGACACCTTGTGATGTGACAGTTAGCTCTGTGGTCTTTGGCTGACGAGCAGTGTTCGGGGTGCTTGGCTCAGTCAGTTGGTAGTCAGACAGGGGGTTGGTTTCAGTTCTTATGCTTAGACATAAGATGTGTGGTTTGTCTTTCTTGTGAGTTTTCTGTAAAGAAGCTCTTTCAGCCTCCTCAGGATCTCTGCCCTCTCTGACGTGGCTGCACTGTTTTGATCTGATGTGGGCTCAGACTTGGGCTTACCAGTGGCATGTTGAGAGGGGTTCCGATGCCGGCTTTCTGGGCTTGAGTCTCTTGGTGATGGGGGTAAGCTGTTTCTGGGTCGCCGGCAGGCTTCCCAGAATCTTTCAGAGCGCTCGCTCTGGTGCCTTGGACGAGCACCATTGCGGCTGTGCTGCCCTCTGCTGGCTTGGAACTGTCTTGACTCTCTGTACAAAGGTCTGTGGTGTTGTGGGGCGCCCTCTAGAGTCAGCTCTGAATAGTGTTCGGAGACAGGGAAGATGGTGTTGTTTTTCGCAGTCTTTCTGGACACAGTCTTTTGCTTGACATAAGCTTTGTGAGCCAAGTCTCGTAGCTGTTGGGCAGACATGGTCCGTGAACAGGCCAGGATGCCCATGTGATGACTCACTGTGGGATGCAGGTTTTGGAGAAACAAGAGTTCTGAAGTTTGAAATCCTCTTCCATACCTGGCTCTTTCTGTGCTCCGAAGTAGGCTTGTCGGAATCAGCCGCAGTAGGTCTGTGGGGTTTCGAGTCTTGTCTGCTTGAGGTCCACGGCGATGATGAGCCCTTGGTCTGATTCTGGATCAGAGAATTCTCGGATCAAAGCTTGTCGCAGCTGCTGGTAGTCAGTTTTGACGGTCTTTGTTTGACGGTCTAGGAAGCTGCGCACGTCGCAGCTAGACGTAATCCTTAGCAGGTGAAATCTGTCCCAAATAGTTACATTGGCGACAGTCTGTAAGTGAAAGTCAATGTCTTGCAGGGTTCGGAGTGAACGTAGGGATGTTTCTGGCCAGCTTGTCAAGTTCTTTGGGGGCCATGCCATGGTTAGCGGCAGGGGTTCTCTGGAAGCTGGCTGGTGACATTTTGAGCAATGGGCTTTTAAACCCCCCTTTCAGCTCTGAGTTTGTGGCTGAAAGGTACGGACCGGCTGGTTAGGGGAAACTTTGTGGTGTGCGTTTCCCCTTCCCGGTCATTCTGCAGTCTATAAGAGTGTTTCAACTCTTCGTGAACAATGTCAAGTTCGTTTTTGAGATCGTGTCTCTGCTGAGTAAGCTTGTGGATTTCAGCTCGGGCTGCGTGCAAGTGGTTTTTGCATGCCTTGGCTTTAGCGTCTCTTTCTTTTAGTTCAGTCTCTGTTCTTGCAAGGAGAGCTTCACCTTGTCGGAGTTTCTCGTTGAGTTTCTCTCTGGCGTTTCTCTCCGCTTGCTTTCTTTGGTCGGTGTCGAGACGAAGATCACACAGGGCCTTTTGAAGTCTTTCCGCTTCTTTCTGTAGCGCTGGATCTGTTGCATCCTCCGGTGAGAACCAGTGGCATGGTCAACCTCCCTGGCGCTTCCCAAACACTCAACCGCGGTGTCCTCGGCCCTCCGTTACTCTGTCGCGTTGCGCCCTCCCAAACAGTCTTTTTGACTTTAAACACAACTCGGCAACGCCAAGATGTCAACCGCCAGACAACACTACAAAATTGGGCTGTTCCCCAGAACCCTCCAGAAGGAGTGGCCTCCTTTTAGGCCCCGGTTTAGGTACTGGTCCCAGAAATTGCCTTTTTGTGTCGGCTGGACTGGTTGACTATCTTTGGAGTGCCAAATTGCTGATGTCAGCACTGCGGGCCGCAACGACGGACAGAGATAAAAGAAACCGAGACTCACGCACAGCCAGTGTTGTTGGTAACGCTGGTCGGACAACCCTGCTGGCCGGAACACCACCAGAGATGACTTCAAATCACCAAGGGAGTACTACAATAGATACACAAAAGGATGAACAAGGGAAGCATAAAGTGAATTAAGGCTTGTTTGTTTAAACCAAATTGAGTAATTATTTATGTAGCAATAAGAGTCGAAGGTTTTACTAAATAATAATAAACAAGAGGGAATTATGGTAATGTTGGTCTTTATCAAAATAACCTAACCCAAAAGAGAGGAAAAATAATAAAAATCTAAATATGAAGAGACAGGATTGGAACACGGTAGAAGAAGCAGGCCGCAGTAGTGGGTTTTCACCACAAGGGGGCGTGCTACTCCTTCTCCGTGCTTTGCCTGGGGAACAGAACACTTGATTCAAATTCAAAATTCAAAACTTGTTTAAATTTAAAATTTAAAACAAGCAGGAAAGAATTAAAAGGGAAATCAGAATGATATCCTATAATAGCTAATAAGGTAAAGCATCATTAATAACTATAAAATAATCAAAAGGGGAAGATGAGATAGATGCACAATTCAAAACAGAGTGAAAGGAGGAAAAGCGTGATGCCGACTTAGTGAGGAAGGCCACATGGTGGCGCTGTTTCCTCCACATGGATATCAGTGGCTGACAGGCAAACACGACGTAAATTTACACTGGTTTAAAACCAAATTAAAATAAGCGTGAAAGGAGATTGAGAAATCAGGATAATATCTTATAATAATTACGATAACAGTGAAGTGTCATCAATGATTATAAAATAATAAAAAGAGAAAAAGTAGAAATAAAACAATCCAAAACAGAATTGAAAAGAGAGACAAGGAGAGTTGAGTGAGCGGACGTAGAAGGCAGCCACTAGGGGACTTCTAAGTGGGCTCTCTCTGGCTGTGCTGGGATTTAGTTTAAGTTTTAATTCAAATCTTGTTTGACCAAACTTAAAGTAAATGTACCAGTCAAAAGCAGAAAAATTTGTCTACCACAAAATAATATTCGCACAAGCAAAGCTATAAATGCAAATAATTATTGAGAATTTAGACAGGCTAATTCACAGGGAAATGAATTCAGCAGTAAAGAGAGCATTACCTTAAACGGCCACGAGATGGCGTAATTGTGCTCATGCATGCTGAAGTCAGAAGGCGGGGCGTAATTTGAGACTTCTAAATACCTAAAGGAACGCCCTCTGGTGTTTAGCAAGCGGAATTACAACCGACTTTAATGTGATTTAAACTTAGAGCTTTCAGCTCGCGTCGTGCTTATTTCCTGCAATAAATCACAAATGAACAAACAGATCTCTGTGGATCTTTTCGGTGCTATAGTGCACAAGAGCGTGAAACAGGATTTCTTCGCTGTGAAAACATGCGGATGTGAAACAACAGGAATTTTCGTCTGTTGTTCGAACTCCAATAAACATTTTTCACAATAGCACTTATGATTTAAATGTATTAGATCTTCAATTGGGTAGCTACGCCAATTTTTGACCAGGAGTTTATCGTTTTTTTTTAATATCACTGGGTTAACCACGAATTCAATAACGACAGTATGTAAGTAAGTAAGGCCTTTTACCACTGAACAGAGGAAACTCGCTCTCGATCAGATTTACGTCTTGCTCTGATAAAGAGATTCTCGTCTTAATCAGGCGTTTAAATAATATTAACATGTACCAGCTGCAAAAAGTTTGCTTCGTCTTTACAGGGACAGGTATAATATTATGAACTGCAGTTTAATTTAGCAATTAACAGTGTTCACATGTTAAACATATTTCACAGGGTCAATTTGCTTAACTGAGTTTGGCTTCGTGCCGATCAGTTCTTCAGTGGGTTGCGTTGCGTGACTTTCACTGGAGCGCGCATAAAAAAAAAATTAATACACAATATACTCATAGATTGAAACTGAATTTGCTCATAAAACAAAGTTTGAAATGCCTCGCGGTCTCCACCAAAAACTGTAGCGACAATGAGTCTTACATTGAATTAGCTCAAATTATATATAGGGAATTTTAATAATTAATCATGAATATGATTAATATACTGCATATTACAGTTAAATTATCGAAGTTGAAAATAGATCGATTGTATATATGAATGATCAATCACAACGAATTATAATTCTTCATTCATATATCAATGGTCCCTTTCCAGATCGATTATATGAGATAACCTTTAATGGAATTAATTTAGCTATCGAACAATCTGTTTGTCCAGCAAACGGCCGTAAGATTAACTTATCAACTTCTCAACAAGGTTATCCCTTCCTTATAATTCCAAAAAGCTATTTTCTGGCAATGAAAATTCACCTTCTTGTTATTATAAAATTTAGGTTACTGAAATTGTAACGAATTGTAAAGCTTTGTAGCTAGGATCAAACACTTCATTGACTTTGTACAAATGAGCAAGATTGGACAATTAGCAATCAAGAATATAATGGTTTTAATAAAATGAAACTACGGATACAGAATTCTACATTTCACACGGAATATATGTGTATACACTCGAAACAAACAAACGAAAAACATTACAAACACGAATTAAAATAGGAAGAGAGAGGGAGAGATAACGATATATATATATATATATATATATATATATAGAGAGAGAGAGAGAGAGAGAGAGAGAGAGAGAGAGAGAGAGAGAGAGAGAGAGAGAGAGAGAGAGAGAGAGAGAGAGAGAAAGTGAAACTAACGGTCAGGATGAGAGAGATCACCGGGGTGATCGCAGCATGGCAAAAATCACAGACATCATAACCCTTAGAGAGACAACAAGGAATCACAAAGATCAAATCCCCTGAATGGGGTAAACAGATCTTAAAGCATTTAGATAGATAGGAATTACGATACTTGCAAGATTCTTCGTGTGGCTGAGAACCAAAGCGTGTGTGTGTGTGTCTCTGTCCTCGTGTCACGCGTTCACGTGGTATTTCAGAGCGAGGGAGCGCGTTAGTTTGAATGTCCTTTGAGGTGCAGTTGCTGGTTGGCTCAAAGAGTCTCTTTAAAGTCGAAGTTGCCGATTACGTTCATTTCGCTGAAAGTGAACGTAGGAAAGTCCGAAGACGAAAATAAAGAAAGATTAAAGAAAAGGAGAAACACTGCGTAAAGCTCCCTAAGGAGCCATGGCACGGAAACCTCTCACAGGGAAAAAGCTCTTCCAGAAACTTCTGTGTCAGTCTCTTATGGAGAGGAGGGGTTCACGCCTGCTTCGCGTACATGAACCAATCATCTTAGAGTATCTCGAGCGGGAAAGTTTTTCTTTGTCCTGTCAGGATGATTTGTGACGGTATGAAATTTTGGTCATTTCTAACCAGAAAGATTGTACACACAGAACAATACATTTTACTGTAATATCCTATGTATGACTGGTTTGGTCAAAACAAGACGGTCAAACAGGTACCAAGAATGGCCGGAAAGATTAGAAGAAACATAAAGTTACATTCATATGCAGAATTACACACATTTAATGTTCACTCACACGACTATAAAGTCATAATACCGGCTACCATGACCTAGGGAAGATCAAATTCATGTTTATACATTTCTTAAGTGGTTATACTTATAGAAAATATAAGATTGCAGAGTCTATTCCTCTTTCTTTATCAGAATTCAAGTGGGAGCTATGGTTCCCTTGGAATTCCTTTTGGGGGTCATAAAGTTGTATGACCTAGCAAGAGGGAGAGGCACAGAATTTGATCCTGTTAGGTATTCTTTCTTTAGAAATACACGTAAGATTCAAAGTTACAGAACAGTCTCAAATTTAATCTATAGAATAAGACAAAACTAATTAGATATGCATGCATACAGGAAGGTTAGATACAATTCTGTGTTATATATATTAAGGATATTTCTATCCTAAGTTGCACACAAGGGACGTCTGTGTGTGCGTTTTTGAATGGACAATGTGGAAGTGACAATGTTCGTCTTGTTATCGTCTTGTTATCGAAGGGAAACCCTGGGGAGTTCTCCGCGTGATCTTGAGCCAAAGCGGCCTTTTGGTCATATGCCTTTTGGTCACATGTGGTAAAACCGGACACTGCTTTGTCCATTAGTAATTTAATCAACTGGCAGAACTGGCCATCTGCTTGCGGCTACAACAGGAAAACAAACAAACTCACAGCAGGCAACGAGGCTGACAAAAGCAGTCAATCGCAGGGCGAACAGCAGTGAAGTTGTGTCTCGCTCTACGACCAACAACCAATGTTCAAACCGTATTTGCGCAAACAAAGAAACTCACAGCGGGCAACGATGCTGACAAAAGCAGTCGATCGGTGGGCGAACAGCAGTGAAGCGGTGTCTCGCTCTACGACCAACAACCAATGTTCAAACCGTATTTGCGGTTCCAGCCGTATAATGGCTTGAGACGCGTCTGGCCAACAGTCCGAGTTGTAATTATGAGTTAAATGATGGTTCAGAACAGAATAAAGAGAGAAATACGGAAAAACAGAAGGAAATACAAAGCTAATACGAGGCTTAGACAGCCACGACGCAAACAAACTCACAGCTCACAGCAGGCAGCGAGGCGGACAAAAGCAATCGAGCAAATGATCGAGCAATGGTACTCAGCAGGGCAGTAACACAGCAGGGCAGTAACACAGCAACATTGTAAGTTCAATGACATATTTATGTCTTTGTTTCAGTTTATTGTTTAAAATGGTCCTTTCGTGTGCGTATCCTGGATGTTTTAAATCTAAAACAATGGGGCGGTACTTCCGCCTCCGTCCAGCGTGACCTTTCTGTAATGCCTGGCGCTTCGCAGACCAGCACAAGACGAACAATTGTGGTTAAAAAATATATAATTTTTTTTTTTTTTTTAAATGACCGATTGTTTCGCTAGATAAGACCCTATTCCTCAGCTGGGATCGAGCAGATCCCTCTGACGCACTTCAAAGCCCTTTGAAACTGCATTGTTAAAGTCCACTGTGTGGAGAAAAATCCTGAAATGTTTTCCTCAAAAAACGTAATTTCTTTTCCACTGAGGAAAGAAAGACATGAACATCTTGGATGGCATTGGGGTGAGTAAATTATCAGGAAATTTTCATTTTGAGGTGAACTAATCCTTTAATGTTGGAAATGAAAAAAAAACGAAAAACTGCCAAAAAATTGGATTGTAAATTGAAAAGAAATGTGTGCAATAGACATAGCAGTGTCATTAAAATGTAATTTCCATTGTTTATGTATTTCTGTCACATTTACATATATAATTTGATTAATTAATGCATGATTTTCAACAGGAGATCATGACCACCAAGTATGAGATGTCTAAAATGGAGTGAGGATGCGAAAGCAAAGCTCCAGAGATCAACCAAACCGCTGTTCCTATCACTGGCATCTGACCCTCACCAGAGAGCCACAGACTCTTCCTCTGCTCTGTTTGGTTGGTGGATTGTGGGTACATTGAAGGAATCGTGCTGAAGAGGTGGACGCATTCTAGATGATCTAGACGCCGTACTACCTGAACTTTATGTGAGGTGATACCTCTTTTTTTCCTGAACTATTCAAACGTCCAGAAGACTTTAAAGTCATCATTGATCTGTATAAAGTGACGACGGTCTATGTTTCTAAACTTTCGTGATGACATACCTGTCAAAATGATGAGCAACTGATCATATGCAGAGATAATGTGTTATTCAAATGGGTTTGTTTTGTGTGAGTGTCATTTGATATTGAGAAACATTGATAAGGAACTTCAAGTTGACCAAAGCGTCTTAATTTCTTTGGCTGTTTATTAAGTGTTATTTCAAACATTTTGTCTATAATTTCAGCACATGATGTGAATAGTAGAATGTCTGTCGGTGTGTCGAATTTGTTTTTGTGCAGGGAGTAATTTAAAAACGCAGAATGAATCTTAATTTTTAATAAATATTCTGAATAATTGTATGAAGTTGTTTTTGTTTTGCACAGAGCCCAGCTCAACTTTTCCCCCTCAAATAGAAATTGTTATTATTTATTTGGCCTCATATTTGTACCGTGGAAGTTCTGAAAGAAAATGTTGTTGTGCATACGACTTGTGCAAGTCTTCTGAAATCATATGATAGCTTTGTGTGAGGAACAGAGCTAAATTTAAGCCATTATTGGCCAAAAACCTTTGTCTTTGCAGCATTCTCTTACATCATGCAATCTAAAACTTTTGTGTATGAGATTTAAGAGCAGTGAATATCTTATATTTTGGTCTGTTCCTCACACAAAACTATTGAGTTGGAAATATAGCGCATGAGATGCATTTTTGTGTTTTTATGATGCTTTTTTTTAGCTTGAACTTTGGTTGTAGGCAACGAAGTAGCATAAAGGCTTGCAGCTTTTGCATTTCATGGAAGAAATCTAGTTAAATGGGTTTGAAACAACATGAGGGTGAGTCAATTACTTGACACACCCTCAAGTAATTTTTGGTGAAATATTCCTTTACATGTTTGTTTTTCTTTTTGAGGAAAAGCGTACGACTCTTGGATCTGTGTAGATGCATACTGAAGCCTTAACACACTTCTGTTCTTGAGTTTTGTTCAGCAGTATCACAGTAAAATCAGCCCTGGTCTCGGTTGGACATTCTGTGACATGTCTGCTTAACAGAACGATGTGTGCTTTACCTTTCAGGATGACTGTTAAACTTCTGAAATATGTCTTTTTATTTCCTTTATGTGTTCTTGAGTTGAAACGAAACATGTGAAATAACTTCTGAATTGTGTATATTATAAAGCGCACTTTAAGTTATTGTGGTTTCTTTTGGTCATGGGATGCGTTGATGTGCTTAATTTTTCTGTATGAAGATGACCTTGTCCTTCATGTGTTACTTTTTTGTTTGCTTCATAAAAACGCTTTACTTTACAGAGTTTTTCATTGCCTTTTCTGTTTGCTAACAATCAGGTAGTCTCCGCGAATGTGAGCTCACATTATTTAAAGAGCAAAGCACACTTGGCGTCCCATAGAGCTCAGGTCCTGTCTGTTTTCTGTCTACATGAATGTTTATCCACGTTTCATACACGTTAAACAATGTGGGTTGCAATAAAAACTCTTAGTCAAATCGTGAGTTCGGAGGCGTCGAGTTGTTATGGGTTTTATTGTATCATATGTAGTTTAATAGGGTTCGCAGTGTCCTGAAGGTGAGAACATATCTGATAATATGATTGACCATGACATTGTCATTTCATTTAGTCTGTTCTATGAAAGATAAGCTTGTAAAGGAAGGTCATTCTTTTAGATTAGTAAGTAGGCTACTTTACCAAGTATTACCAATATTTCTCACCAATTTTTCTGAGAAGAGTTTCGTGAATGAACACATTCATCACCATGAATCCACTACACCGAGTGTTTTTTGTTTGTTTGTTTGTTTGTTTACTAATTAAACGCTCTCGTCTAGACTGAGATTTTAGTTCTTCGACAACCTTAGTCAGGTTAGACGCCATTTTGAATTTACCGCGGATAAAAACAAGGTTGTGAGGGACAGACTTACCATCATTGTTTTGTCTCAAGATGCACACCAGTAAAAAAAAAAATAAGGCATGTTTATAAAAGCTATTTTAGTGTCCTTATTTAACTAAGGCCCAATCCTGTCTTAATCTAAACCCTCAGTCCTGTCTGTGAAACTAACCTTTAAATTTTATATTTATTATTCTCATCTATATTTTCAGTGAAGCCACAAGGGGGCATCCCTAACCAAATGGTAAGTACAGCACTTCTTCATGCACTTGATCAAAACAATGGATGTAATACTGTTAATTTCTGTATGATTTATGTTCTATATATCTACTTGGCCTCATAATTTATAATTTGATGAATCTAAAGCAATTTGCCCATAAAAGTGTTTTTAAATAGTATTGTCTTTTCATTTTAATCCATTCGCTTATCTCAAATAAGATTCTGTTAATTCAGCATCATATTTTGTTGTTGTTGATAAAATGAAGGGGAAAGTGTAGCCTTTTCTCCTCTCAAAACAACCACAAGTCCATAAGAGTCTTTCAGCTAATCCGTGAACTTTGAGTCTTAAACCAAGGAACATGACAAACAAACACAACTGTACCATGATCAGAACTAAACATAGGCAAGATAACAATCTACTTGGCAATGGCAAACACATGTAGTTTTACTGATGCATGACATTTTCCTCCTATTGCTTCTCCTCTTATTTTATATCCCAGTCCAAAATAATGACTAATTTACAAAAATCTCAATCTCTCAAACAGATCAACGCCAGGTGTTTACATACTATTGCTGAATTACATTTCAGTGAGTCCTCACACAAAGCTACTGTATCATATGAATTCAAAAGATTGTTTTATGAGAATGTAAATGCTTTTTTCTCTATATCCTTTCAGTGAATGGAAAAGAGCAGCGTGAACATTCCTGAAATCCATCTGTTTTCCACAGAAGGAAGACAGAAGTTCAGGTTTTGGAACGACATGAGGGTGAGTAAATGATTCCTTTCGTTTAAATGTTTTCTTATCTCTTCTTCCCTCAAATTGTCCATGTTTATTTCTTGTAGTGAAAGTTAAATGATGACTTTGGCCCTTAAGTTTTGTCTGGCAAATCCTACTGTACTTAAAACCTTTTGAAAGCTTCAGAGTGGCCCAGGGATTTTACGGTTGAAGTGCATTGTCAATTTGTTTCGAGAGAGAGAGAGAGAGAGAGAGAGAGAACCACATGTGGTCAACATTCCTTTTCTCTTTCTGGCAAACACGTAATTGAAAAACAGATTGAGGAATACTCTTTAATTTCCTGCATTTCTCTAATTTTTAAGGTTATGTTTAACGTGAAGGAGCTTCATATTCCATTCTGGAGAGATTCCAAAGATTTTCAATACCAAAATATGAGATTGAGAAAAGAAAGAACAGCATCAAAAGAACAACATTTATTTGAAATAGAAAACTTTTCTAACATTATAAATATCTTTACTGTCATTTTTTATCAATTCAAAGCTTCCTGAACAATTTAAACGTCTTGACCACAAATGAATCGATTATTAATTTGCTGTGGAGGATCAAAGAAACCAGACATCACAGACATCAAAACTCTGACTTTAATTAAGAAACGTTCAACACGTGTGTGCAGGACAGAGAAATAAAACACAATAATGTGTGAAATAGCCATTGATTTCAATATTAGATATCAATCCTGATATACACTAGCATGAGCAGCAGACATGAAGAGCAATATATTCATACTCAAATGCATACTTTTGAGTAATCAGACTTTGTTGATCTTATTATAAAACACCCAACAAACATAATGGAACAATAATTAAAAACAGGGCATTTTTCATGTACTGTAGGTATAGGCTAAGAAGTGCCGTTGTTATTTCAGTCTAAACCTCATTGACCGACAGCAGTGCATATTTACAAGCTGAAATTAACTGAAGCTGAAACTGAAGAAGGTAATAAAAACAAGGAACGACTCGCCGCTCTGTTCAACAGGTTTAGCTGTCTTTTAGACTTTCATTCTCAACATGGTCACATGGTCTTTTCCTCACTGACTGATCTAACCAATCATAAAGCTCTCCTTGTTGTTAATTCCCAGGAATTGCACCTTTCCCCCCACTTTTTTCTTTTTCTTCAACATGTGCACAATACACTTTCCTGTACTATTTTTACCCTTGCATTAACCTTTATTGCTTAACACGTAAAAACGCCCTGCATGTTTTATGTTTGACTGTTACTGTAGTTCTTGAATGAGATGTGCAATTGTGTCATTTTTGTGACACCAAACGTTAGGTTAAATATCTTAAATGGTATAACAAAAGTCTTAATTATCATTTAAGAGGTCTTAAATTTGTGGATGGAAAAACAGGAATCGTGATATGACCTAATGTGATTATTAATCTTTAAAATGTATATGATATAGCGCTTTAATTACAGTAAGTAAAAGAATCTGAGATGCATGCTTAATTTTGTGATTGCATAGGACATACAGCATTCATTTTATTTGTGCAGATCTTAAAAAGGGTCTTAAATTTGATTTTAAAAACGAATGAATGTAATGTACCAGCAGGTAAAGCAAAAGCATTTTTCTTTACTTATTAACTTAAAATATTAATTTGACTTCCATTTGAGCATGACTTTCCACTGTACTTCCCATATTTTCATGTTTGCGCCATGCCAACGTCAAAATCCGAGCCGCCTCTGAGAACAACTCTATCATTCAGCTTTAGCAATAAGGAAAACATTCTTTCCTCTTGGAGTCTAAACATCAACTCTGGATTTGGACAGCAAGCAGCCTCTCCTCAGAACTCGTAGGGTGAGATCAGGAGGTGGACCCGTGCCAGATGTTTGGCTTGGAAGGTGCGCTCGGCGTACTCGGACATCTCCACCTCCACGCTGAGCTCCTGTGGGCCTGGCATGGGCCGGACGAGGAGCAGCTCTCCGGTCTGACGGTCCGAGCGCTGCATCACGAACGTGTTCCTGGAGTCTCCTCCTCCTGCGATGCCGAAGCGGAGGCTGTCGGGACCGGGCCGGCCCGGAGCCGCCGCGGTGGCCATGCGGAACAGGGTGGCCGGGGTGCGCAGGTTGGATGGCAGAGACAAGTAGTGGTGAGAAATGGTCTTGGCGGCGAACGGACAGGACCGGCTCTCCATGGGACAGGGATTCCTTTCACACTGGCTGTGGTGGAGGACAGAACATCAACGTTACCTCATTAACTGTGTTTCAAATACTGCAAATCTGTTCCAAAATCCTAGTTTAGTACACAGTCCCAAGAACTTTACTAGCAATCCCATTTCCACCACATGAGAAAAAAATCATGCTTTGGTAAATTATAATTATGACATAAATTGTTGACATTAAGTCATAATTTTGAATTTTTTACTCCTAATTCTGGGGGGGGGGGGTATGACATGCTAAGTCATTGAGATAAAGTTGAAATTGAGATAAAAAGTAAAATTATTACAAACATTTTGACTGTCATAATTATGACTTATCTTGTTATTGTGACTTTATCTTATATATATCTCCTTATTGTGTATGTCATAATTATACCTTATGAACATTTTGACATACTTAGTCATAATTATGAGATAAAAGTCGAAATGTCACAATTTTATATTTGTATCCCATAATTTACTTGTCATAATTGTAACTTTTTCTCATAATTATGACTTTTTATCTCATTATTTTGACTGTATATCATAATTATACCGTAGAAAAATTTTGACATACTAAGTCATAATTATGAGATAAAAGTCTGAAATGTCATAATTGTTTTTCTGTATCTCATAATTGTAACTTTTTCTCATAATTATGACTTACGTGAACATTTCAACTTTTTAATCTCATAATTCTAATTTACCAAAGCATTTTTTTTCTTATGTGGTGAAAATGGGATTATTTTTTTTTCGTAAACAGGGAAACATAATAACAATCACAATATGTTCTACAATAAGTGTCAGAAACAAAATCTCCCCCTGTCCTCATTCGTAGATGTTATAAGTACAAATCATACATATTGTGCTCCAAGAACTAAATGTTTTGCTTTCAGGTGATGTAGTTAATAAAAGCATCTACCAGCAGGGACGAATTGGGCCATGCTAAACAACTCAAAGTTTCTTTTTGCACTACATCTTAACATGGGCTATGCCAGTTATGATTGTAAATATTTCTGGTGCTGTTACTGAGCATGTGTGCCTAAAACTTCAAGGTTTAGTGACTCACAGATCACAGCCTCTCACATTTAGCAGGACACAAAGGGCCAATTCACAGCTTAAAAACATCTTACATAATAAAACAAGCATAAAAGTGTCAAACAAGAAAAACAAATGATTGTAACCCACTTAAATTACACCGCAAGCAAGTGGCGAGTGATTTAAAGGAGGCATGAGTGGCCCCCAGTGCTGTGAGGGACTCCAGGAGACACGTGTGTGTTTGCTATGTCATTTTCTCACGTTTTCTAGTCGAAATCGTCACATGCAAATCAGTGAGAAAAAATAAAACCCCAAAAATAAAAACCCTCGTGTCATTCTGAACCTGTATGCTGGTAAAACTAAAAGTTTTTAAATCACATAGATATTTTGTATAAAACAACAGTTCATAGTGATTACAGGCAGGTTTGATGTCATACATTTCGGCTAGTTCCTCACAAAGTTTTTGTATGACTTCAGAGTTAACAGCGCCTGGTTCACTATGAACTGTCATTGACTGGTTCTATGTACACAGTATATACATACACAGTGTGTATATATATATATATATATATATATATATATATATATATATATACACACACACACTCATCGGCCACTTTATGAGGTATAACTGCTCGTTAACACTAATAATGTAATAATGTAACACTAATAATTAATAATGTAATCAAATAATTATCTAATCTAATCATTATCTAATGGATCAAAGTGTACGTTTTTGAAAATTATCATCTCCATGCAAACAACAAAAACGTGAGTTTGTGAAAACGGTGATATCATGCTCATGTGTATCACGTGTTCAGTCTACAAGCACATCTGGCATATATTTAAATGGACACCTGCCATGGTGTTTCTTATTCGTCATCTCTGATTTAGATCTGTGTCTATGAGTGTGGCCTAAGCCAATGCACAGTACCGTTTATTTACTCATATTAAAGAAGTCACTGCTCGCACTGTGCACTGCCACCGGTATAATCTTGTGTGTAAAGCAGGTTCTCCTTCAGATATGCTGTAAAGTAGGCAGTGTACAGTACTGAGCTTTAATGTGTGTATGCTCACTCACAACGGTGACGTCTTGACGTAGCTGACGTTGCCGTGCGAGCGCGGACACTCAGGGTTCACACACTGGAAACCTCCTCCGGTGTTGATACAGGTGGTGCCACGGCTGCAGTTGTGCTGTTGTGTAAGACATTCATCCACATCTGGAGCGCCGGAGGGAAAGGAGATATCAGAGGAATAATACAGTGAAGGAGAATAGAGGAAAATAGTGAGTTGGCTACATGCGGGACTGCTTGTTTTGACTGTAAATTTGATTTGCGTACAGGTCTGTGATCGTAGACGTGTTCCTGGCTGGATTTCTGAGTGAGATCATCTTTGAAACGCACCGTCACCCGTCTTAAAATACTAAAGCTACAACCCATTTGACATGCAAGATCCTTTCAACTACTTGTGTAATATCTAAAGTCTATGTATCCTTAAGATATAATTGTATTATCATTTTTCTATGTGTATATCTCATATTTAAATGTCCTGCATCATTGTACATCATTGTTTAGAAAGAAAGAAATTAGTACTTTTGTTCAGCAAGGATGAATTCAACTGATAAAAAGTGACATTTATAACGTTACATAAGATTTCTATTTCAAATAAATTCTATCTTTCAAATCTTTCTATTTGTATATAACAATACCAATAATACAAGAACAAGAAGACACCATAATTTATATAACATAAATTTACACAACATAAATCCAAAAAATTACTAGTTGATTAGTGAGGTCAACTACTTTATTTGTAGATATTTTTTAACAGTGATAGCTACTACTACTGAAATTTATTTATTTTATTTGTATTTATTTATTTACACCCCAACACTGAGCGTCGCTGACAACCAGGGCTTGAAATTACGTTTTTTACTCACCGGTGGTCTTCCAAAGTTACTAGCCACTCTGCATTTTCACTGGCCACAATTTTGACATCGGTACCATGAGGAAAAACTGCTATATAGATATTTTTAATATGATCTCATAATTTGGCAGCAGGAATATTACGCTACTGTCACTTTAAGACCTGACGCACGGACCCATTATACCGTTACACGTGTTTTATTTCTCATCTGTTTACGTTCACTTAAAACATAACTGATTGTGTTTACATCTCTACTCACCTTTTTATATTATTTTGTGTGTATTTTACAGTTCAAACGCAATCAGCAGCAAAAAAGACTTGATTTAGTTCTGAGATGCGGCTTTATGTGCGCACACTTTGTGTGTGAGCACAAAATCTGCGGGATTTAGTAAAATTATGCGCAATCCCACGCCAAATCCAAGCCCTGTAACACCAACTATATTCATCTGGAGCAAATGAAACAAGTGAGTGAGGAGAGGCGGGTTTGTGTCAATCACTGTCGGAGAGATGAGAGAGAGAAAGAGAAAGCGCAGTATCGTGTATCTATTCTGCGGAAAATGAGTATTGGAAGCGTTTCAGATTTGACAATCGATATGTATTGAAAAATGTATATTTTTGACAACACTACATAGCAGCTAGTTTATTATTTCAGAAGCCTTTTTAAAAGACTACTATTGAAAAAGTGTATGTATATATTCTATATAAAATTCAACCCGCCAAAGTGTCTATTCGGAGAGACTGCGTTACACGCCAATGCTGAAATAAATACACACGTATTTGGTGGTTGGCGGGTGTTAATGTCAAGCCCTGCTGACAACACAGACCCGAGAGCTGAAATGGTTTGCAGGATTGATACATATCAAGCTCGCTGAAAGACCAGCCAGAAGAACTCCCTCACCTTTGCTCTCCAAACGTTCCTCCAGCTCACCAGCCAAAAACAGTCAAACGAGTCAAACGATTTTCCTCCACATCCTCACTATTTGTCTTCATCTACCAGCTTCATTTACCCCTGAAGGTCTTTGTAAGGTGTCCAAATGACTTTTAAAGAGTATGTCCTGCCTGTTGCATTTTCAGATTCAAACAACTAAGAATAGAGGGTCTTTCAGCAAAGAACTCATTCAGGTTTGGAACGACATGTGGATGAGTAAATAACGTCCGTGTTTATTTTTACTTGAACTATTTCCTATGGCTGTAAAACACTTCTAATCTGAAGCGTTGTTTATAAGTGTGTGTTTCTCACTCACCCTCACAGCTTCTTCCATCAGCGAGCAGCTTGTATCCAGTGGGACAGGAACAGTGGTACGATCCCGGGACGTTTACACAGGCATGGCCACACAGAGGCCCTCCACGGTCAGCCTTATACACCTCACATTCATTCACATCTGGACACATGCACACATAATAACTCAACATGGGATTACATGACAGGAGAGAGTGACAGAAAGGAAACGAGACAAAAAATACATAAAATGCCTTATGGAAAATGTGCTTTTCACTACTTCAAGGATTGCAGAAAAATATGTGGTCCCACTTTATATTAAGTGGCCTTAAGTACTATGTAATTACATCGAAAAGTAAGTACAGTGTACTTATTGTGTTTATGTTGTATTGTAAAACACTTTTGCTGCTATTGAGATGTGATACGGGTAAGGTTAGGGACAGGTGTGAGGGAAGGGTCAACTGTGTAACTACAAATGTAATTACTGTACATAAATTAATTACAGCTGTAATTACATGCTGGTATTTTTAAAATATAAGTACAATGTAAAAACATGTATGTACACAATAAGTCCATTGTATCAAATTATTAATTTCAATATAAGTACATAGTACTTAAAGCCACTTAATATAAAGTGGGACCAAATATGACCAAATATTGAACATTGATGGAGCAGCAAGTTTTGAGGGAAAGTAAATCATAAAAACGTTTTGTTTAATAATAATATAAATGTATGAGGTGGCGAAGGGGGCCTTTTGCCCTGCAGTACTTATGAAAATACAGTTAGCTTAAGTAATATGTTTTGCATAACATCTAAGTTGATACTTGTTCAAAACAATAACTTCAGCAAAGTTTGTACTATTTTCTGTTTACTTTGATCATTTGTTTTTGTTCAATAAATATACTGTTTATTTTAAAAATACTGAAAAATGATTCTGAAAGCTATCCCATAATAATGTAATTTGGATTTACAGTTACAGTGTGATAAAATATGCTTTATTCTATGATACGATTAGTTTTTTCAAATTGCTTACACACTAAAAGTGGACCTTGAGGTTCACTCAGTGAAACTTCAGACCTAGTCTCTAAAACTGCAAGCACATTATATGCTTTACACTCAGTTTGAAATTGAAAAACAAACTTTTTGCAAAACTCTAAACACAGTTCTCTACATGCCACACTCATTTACTGATGAGTGATCATAAGATTGTGTTTTCACCCAATGATCATGTGTGAAAACACTTATACATAAATTGATCACATAGAAATCTAAAATTAGTTTTGAGAAAGAAAGAAATGATTTTTACCCCCATGAATTTGTTTTTAGTGTAAATATATATGTATATAAAATATATATATATATATATTGAATATACATACAAGCTACAAAATAGATTGTTTCACAGCAGCTTTACAATACTAATACATTCAAAATCCCCTGAGAAGCAGCTTGGCCAACAAGCCAATAGTGTCAATATTCAGCTCAAGTCACTTCAGTGTTGATTCAGTTCAGTTCAATAACTGTAACATTCATCAGTTGTGCATGCAACCTGTATATACAGTGTATTTGTGCACATACATGTGTGACAAACTCCTGTACACTCCACTGAACAAGCGAGAGACACAAGAGAGTCGTTTTTCACATTTGTGTGTAGTTTGGTGTGTATGTGGCTAATCATTTGATGTTTGTGTGTAGAGTTACTACGCAAAAACACCATTTTTGTAAGAGTTAAAATAGTTTTGAATGATGTGTTTGCTTTTGCAAGAGATGTCTGATGTTTTGCATATTGTGTGCGTGTTTTGTGGTTTCGTCTGTAGAGTTTCAAGAAATTGAGCCATAGTTTCAGAAATTGTTAGCAATTTGAAAAAACTGTATATTATATATATATAATATTATATTTGTTAAATATGCTAGTTTCATTAAATATGGTTATTATCTATTAGGTGGACACCAAAATTAATAAATGATATGACCATCTGAATCAGCCTAATATTTAATATCAGGTCAGTTATTGTGCCTTTGGCTCCAACAGCAGGGACACTCTTACCACAAATACTTTTACATTTTCTTCAGTAATTGAAAAATTGTTGATTTAATTACCTTAAACAAAACTGAAAATCATTAACAAGACCTTTTCTAAAACTATATTCAGTTATTTTAGCGATTATCGTTTGCTACATAAATCTATAACACTGTAAAAAAAAAAAAAAACATTAAATATTAGATAGAATTAGCACAGAATCAACTTGGATGTGCATCCTGAAATGTGGATATTTAGAAAAGTGCGATGAGTTTTGTGCCGTCTAGTGGATTATAGGAGAACAAAACCAAATATTAAAAAAATATAATAATTAATTAAATCATAAAAATGTTAAATAAAAAACAAACAGTAAATGTAGTATTTGTTTTGTTGTATTATCATTAATACTAAGTGTAGTATTACACTTAGTATTTGTTTGCCTGCATGTCATGTGACCCTTAATTGACATTAGAGAACTGTGAATGTGTTAAAAATATTAACTTGAAATCTCAGGCTGATAATATTCAAATAATATGAGGTCAAAGGGGTTCAGCTGACAAAAAAGTTTGGGAATCCCTGACTTCTGACATTTTAAAATGCCGCTAAAGTGTCATCTTATAATTATTATTAATAATACATTTAGCATATTTTGCAGAGATTGTATCATGTTACAGTAAAGTTTACTGCTTTAATGTATGCCGAGGTCCCTCATTTGTAAGTTCCTTTGGATAAAAGCATCTGCTAAATGATTAAATGTAATGTAATGTAAATGTCTCAAGCTAAATCCTTGTATGTGGTTGTTTGAAGCTCTGAATCCTGGACCTACCCTGACAGATGCTGTTGTCGGAGGTGCCGCTCATGTGGAAGCCAGCGTCACAGCTGCAGTGTTGAGCTCGGTCCACTCGCGCACAGCGAGGCTTGCGGCTGAAGGCCGGGTCGTTCATAACACTCCACTCCGGAGGGGCTGAGAGACAGAGAGAGAGAGAGAGAGAGAGACAGAGAGATGAGGGGGTGGGGGGGGGAGAGAGAGAGAGAGAGGGAGAGAGAGAGACAGAGAGAGAGAGACAGAGAGAGAGGGAGAGAGAGAGATGAGGGGGTGGGGGAGAGAGGGAGAGAGAGAGACAGAGACAGACAGAGAGAGAGAGAGACAGAGAGAGAGAGAGAGAGGGGGGGGGGGAGAGAGAGAGAGACAGAGAGAGAGAGAGATGAGGGGGTGGGGGGGAGAGAGAGAGACAGAGAGAGAGGGAGATAGAGAGAGAGACAGAGACAGACAGAGAGAGAGAGAGAGAGGGGGGAAGAGAGAGAGAGAGAGAGACAGACAGAGAGAGAGAGAGAGAGAGAGAGAGAGGGGGGAAATGGAAAAGAGGAGGTTTAACCTCCCACAAACACACAGACAAACATTCACATGCATGCTTTCATTTATGGACCGGAACACAGGTTAAAGGTGAAGTGTGTAATTTAGTAAACATTTGAAATCGCAAAAGTATTTTTTACATTTTTTGAAGAAAATGTGTTGCAAAAGTCGCCACCTAGTGGGCAGCATTACAAGTAACATGCACTACGTAATCAGATTACTTTTTTTGATGTAACGAGTAAAGTAGTGCATTACTTTATACATGTACACATTAATATTTGAGTTTTTTTTTATAAATTCAATTTAATGAATTAGATTTAAAAAAAAATTTAAACTACTAAATTAAAATTCTCTTCTCCATTCGTGCACTGTAACCAGTGTTGGAAGTAACGCGTTACAAACGTAATGCATTACAGTAACATTACTTTTTTCTGTAACGCAGTAGTGTAAGGCATTACTAATTAATTTTCAGTAATATTTTACTCGGTACATGTTCAGTTACGCTTGCGTTACAACACACTTTTAATTTTAATTGTAAAAAAAAACAAAAAAACACCAAGACCGCAAGACATTAACGAATGAAAAATGCAAGTAGGCTAAGTTACCTGTTCAGTCAATAGCTGTGTGTGGTGTCCAAGTTTGTAAATAAAGACTAAATGGCAGCATGGCAGCGTCTGATATATTTGTATAGCAATTTATTTTCTACATTAGTGCCGTGAAGTATGATTTCGGCCTCTGTGCTCGCGCTGGCCAATGGAAAAGCGGCTAATGGGTGAAAATGGCATGAAGAAGACTATACATTCGCGAGATGGACGTATGCGCATTAGGCTACTCTATTTGTTCTGTGTTTTCTTTATAAACAGTTAGGCTATGTTTATGTGGTATTTTTCATGTTTTCATCACGCAATCATGTTTTTGATGCGTTCTGACGCGTTCACGTAACATGATGTAAGGGCGGTGGCACTGCCGATAAAGCACCTAAAAGCTGTCACAAAGAACCGGCAAAAGCAATGATTATGAATATGTCAAATATAGCAAGGAGACATTTTAATTGTTTATTAATAAAGATGAAGTTGACGTTGCTGACTCGCGATCTTCGCAGTAGGCTAGTGAATGCGCCAGAGAGAAATGCACATTACATAAGCAGAGAGCAGTCCGTTTTCTTTCGTTTTGAATTGTTCTGTTTACAAGTAGACATTTCAATATAGATACATTTTTCAGGTCTATGAAGTAGGCTACCTTATACGCTGAGTTTCGGTTAATCTAGGGTATTTTCTAATGTTAACTTCAAAATTCAAATAATACTAATAGTAATTTAAAGATGTGGTAGCATTGGATCTGGACGGGAAGGATAACTCTTGGAGTTGGAAGGGGTGTGTCGCGATTCTGCAGGTTCGTGGATCTGAGTGTTTCATATCGCATATCGTTACAGCCTTAGAATATTAAGTTCTACTACTGTATAGCTATTTTGGTGAAAGTAACTCAAAAGTAATACAGGAGTAATCCTGTATTACTTTTGAGTTACTTTACTTAACGCATTACAATTCTGAGACAGTAAAATTGTAAGGTAATGAATTACTTTTAAATAACAGTAACAAGTAATGTATAATGTATTACAGTTTGGAAGTAACTTGCACAACACTGACTGTAACAGATAAAAAGTAACAGAACTCCTTAGTTTTGACTTTCAACAATAAGAGTTGTACCGTATGTAATATAACCTGTAAAGTTAAGAGAACTTGTGTATGGCATACATCGCTCTAGGGGTCAAGAAATATTCTAACTCTTATAATATTCTAATACTCTTCTATATTTTAATTCTTGTTGTTCGCATGTTTCTAACATGAATTATGTGTCCTCTATAAGCCGCATGATTTGACACCTAATTAAGGTGTGTGTTATGTAGGTATTACTGCTTTAATCACTTGGAAAAAGCTCAGAGCGAGCGTCAGCCATTGGCACATATAGAAGAGATTAAAGGAACACACACCTGTCTGCGTCTGGTATTGACACTGACTCCCGCTCCAGTTGTGAGGACAGGTGCACTTGTACTGGTTCAGAGCCTCCGCACAGGTGCCACCGTTCTGACACGGGTTACTGGCACACACACTCACATCTGTGTGAAAGACAACAGCCTTATGCTGAAAGGACTGACAGTAAAGGTCACAATTAACAGGTCTTATGGCAAATCAAGTCAAGTCACGTTGCCTTTATTATTATAGCACTTTATACCAGTGGTTCTCAACTCCAGTCCTCGGGACCCGCTGCTCTGCACATTTTGTATGTCTCTCTTATCTGACACACTCAGTTCAGATCATGGAGTCTCTCCTAACGAGCTGATGATCTGAATCAGGAGTGTTACATTAAGGAGACATACAAAATGTGCAGAGCAGTGGGTCCCGAGGACTGGAGTTGAGAACCACTGCTTTATACAATAGAAATTGTGTTTAAAGCAGCTTCACAGTAATAAACAGGAGAGTAACAGAATTAATAATGCAAACTTTCTTTAACGAGAAAAGATCCAATTCTGCTGTAAAGCAAAAGTGTCATTATTCATCTCAGTTTAGTTCAGTTCAATAACTGTAAAGAATTAAGTTCAGTTTATCTATAACCATCTCTACTATGACGTGTCATTATTCAGCTTGGATTTGGATTCATTTGAGTTCAATAACTGTGTGCAGGGACGTGCACAGACATTTTGAGGGGCAGGGTTTCAAGTGAAAAAAAGGGCACTTCTCATAATTACGTTTTTTTTTTTTTTTTTTTTTTTTACTTTTTTTTAAACAAAAAAGTATATATATTAACACAACTCTGACTTTTTTAAAAATGTATTAAAATAGTTAATTAATTTTATCTTCCTCAAACTCACGCAATTGTTTCATTTTCAAAAGATGTCTACAAAATAATCAGTTCACACAGAAACCATGGTCTCCTTAGTATTCATAGGTTTATAGAGCAGCAAAGGAAACCATGCCACAATGTGCATGTTTTCTATGCTACTAGTTTCAATCAAGTATATATTTGATACACCTGATGGTGACATGGACTTAGTTTCACATTTGAGGGAGGACTGTATCATCATCATCAAATAAAACCTTCAAAATCCACATTTAGATGGAGTTTGTTTTAAACCTACTATCCTCCATCTGTTTGCATCTGTAGATTTCTTCTAAATTCACCAATTTAGATTTCTACATTTCAGGGGAAAGACTCTTGATGTATGCAAGTCATTAACTTTAATAATAAGAATTTTAGGCCATAAAAACGTCCGGATTTTCTTTACAAGATCATAAATTGTGTTGCAATGTTGCAACCCTTGATTCAGCTGTAATGCAGTAGACTTTAATGCAGGTCAATTCAGTTCAAGTTTTGTTCTCATCTAATAGTGTCAGTGCAGTTACATCATAAAAATATTGCTGAATATTAAGTTAAAGCTTCCTAAATAAATGCTTTCCGAATGCTAATAATGCTTATCATCGTAAATGGATCCTATTTTTAGGACCATTAAGATGTTTTGAAGTGTGACATTTATTTTAATGACAATTAACCCACTGATGCTCTTCGGTCAAAATTAACGTTTTGTTTTTTGTCGAATTTTTTTTACTTCATCGAAATGGTACGAAACTTGGTCAAGTTTTTGGTGCTTGATAGACAACAGACATGATTCGAAAAGGTTAAATGGTCCTGAAAAAAATAGTCAGTCCTCGTGGTCAAAAATGAGCGGATTGGAAATGAATGGGAGACGAAGTGATCTAGTGGAAACGTTTGGTACTACGGCCAAACAAAGTCATTTTTTGAGATATCAACCTCAAATTTGGAAACTTGTTTAGATTTATGGCTTTGATTTTCTTGTTTTTGAAAATATATACTTCAAAAATTAAAAATAGTATTTTTGCGCATTTTTCATAACAATAAGCGTAAAATTCTGTAACTTCACTGTAAGTTCACTTTTTTCAACTTTTTTCACTTCAGCAATAATCAGCTAAGTTTGATCTCTTTTCAAAGACGACACTTCTTTGAAAGGAGATCAAACTTAAGTCTGTGCTCTAAAGCATTAAAGATTTACGACAGTTTAAGTCTATGCTCAAAAAGTGATTAAATGGATTATTAAAACAGCATAAATATAATTTAGTACCATAAAATCCCATAAATACAAAATATAAAATAAAAAACATTATTTAACTAAATATAGTACATTCATTTTATTGAAAAAAAAATAAATAAATAAGCACGCAGTACCTGAGGGTTAAATAAAAAATATATTACCGTAACGAATTTGAACCCGTTTTCTTTTTTCGTTTTGGCAATTTCCAATATTCACAATAATTCTTTCTATAGTATTTTTTATGCAATAAAAAATAAATATGGAATAGTAAAAAATGTAATACAATGATTTTTTTTAACCAACTTTCAATTTCAAAATCGCCTAAATACATAAATTACATAAATTAAATTAAACATAAATTAAAGGCAGAACACTAATGATTACCATGACGTACATATTTTTTTTAAATACAATTTAAATAATATTTTATATATTGTTTAAAGTAATGAAAATGAGTAAATATGCTCTCATGAAAATAATATCACAATGCAAAAAAGTTTCTTTTAATTTTGGGGTAAAATATATCCCAAAAAATAGATTAATCCTAAATGGTCGTGTTTTGTAAAGCCACTAAATCTGGAATGCCGTCTTTTATCATAGATTTGCACTCCTAATTAAGGCAGAATGAAAGAAATACTTGTCCCAGATTCTTATCTCCTTCTCTGTACAGAGCTGAGGATTATGTGTCCATGGAAAACACCTGAATTGTTGAAGGAATTAAACGAGCCCACATTCTTCCCCATTTCCTGTACAGAATGGCACAGTAAAATGAAACCGATCTCCTGGAATGTTAACAACGGAGTGGAGAAACGGAGAGAAGTTGAGTTCATCTAACCTGTGGCTCTCTCACATGCCCACTGTCACATTCACAGTGTTCGTTTGCCCTAATCGTAAGCGTTTGAGAGGTCGGTTAGGTTTACAACAGCTTCTGTGCCACACAACATCTGTCCACAGCAGCTGCGGGCTGCAAACTTCATCTGCTCTCGATGGGAATTTACTGCTGATGCTGTAAATATACTTGATGGGCAGTGAGAGCATGCTTGTACAGAAGAAGCGTTAACACATGTTTACCAAAGATGAGGAGATAGAGCTCTGTTAACTACACATGTTAGGGCAGAGATCCCTGAAGAGCTGATGAAATGATCCTTCAAACTTCTTCTGACTTGATTTGTGGTTATTTCTGTAATAAAAGAGTGTAACTTCTGTGGTCTAGTATCTGGTTTAGATGATTCCAAAAATATGCCAAAGGACATATTTGCATCATTGTGCAATAGTCAAAAACAATATATAAAAAGAAAAGCTCTGTAATCAATGTTTTAAATGCTCAATTTCAGATCAATGCATTATGATGATGAAGGTTTCGGGTTTGATACAAGAGTTTGCGGCATGATTTTATTTTCTTACAGTGGAAATAAACAGACTTGCACCATCAGAACTTAAAAGCAGATATGTGAAGCAGTGTCATTTTAGTAGTATTTATAAACTATTGTAATATTTAAAATTCATTTTGTTACAGAATTTTGTTACATTTTGTTTCAAATTATAGCTTTAATCTATTTTTATTTAAGTTTTAATCATTTTAGGACGTCAACTTTAACTGTTCCAAGGCAACATTAAGTTTTTCATCTAATATTTATATTTTATTTTGGCTTTATTTTATTTAACAAAAATTATTTTTAACAGTTTACTAAATAACACTAATGTGAAGCATTTTTGTTAAAGCCAACATAATTCCCATATGTATATATATATTTCACAGTAGAGTAATGAAAATTAGGGTGTTTTGCTTTATTTTCAAAACAATTATGTCACAATGTAAAGTTTACATTTTTTAAATTGAATTATTGTTTAATTTAATTAGAAAGAAAATTGACATAAAAATGGAGCCTATTTTAGGACCATTAAGATGTTTTGTTAACAATAACACTAATGTGTTAAAGCCACTTTCCTTTTGTGTTTGTAATTTTTATTATGTTTCTATGTAAAAAAATCTTTATTTTGTGTCTTTACGGGAGGGTTTAGCGGCTCAAACATGAGGGACGAGTCAAAATACTTTTCTGTGGTAATCAACATCATGCCAAAAATGGTTTCGATACGAGTTTAACATGTATTGCACCAGAAAAAAAATTCTACAGGGTGAAAAAAAATACAGTTGTCCAGTTAAAGAAATGTCCAGTTAAACATCAGACACAAGGACATTTAAGTAGAAAGAAGTGAATGAGAAAAAGGAGGTTTGAAAATCTAAAGTTCTGACTCTCCGGCCAAAGGAATTTTTCTACGACAACAGTGCTCACGATCCTTCTCCTGTTTATTTTCTTTCCCAGGAGGCTTAAGCACAAGAATTTGCAGATGTAAAAGGTTCTCTTCAGTCCCCAAACTATTTCAAAACTCCTTATGAACATATTTATGTTTTCTCATCCACTCTGAAAGGTGCTTTCGGAAGCAAAACTCTCAAAATAGACTCAGTTATACTCCCACCTGCAGAAATATAGACATTACAGTGTCTGTGCTGCCTTTCAAACACACACACACACACACACACACTCCTTTCAAACACACTGCGGCACGCACGCCCCGTCCCACTGTACCACGAGGAATGTCCCGAATGCTGCCGGCAGCGATATTAAAGGAAGTCATCAATAGCATGCTTGGCATAGTTGCGTGCTATCGGAGCATGGGCCGCTTAATGAGATGTGTGCATGAGCTTAACTTCTGCCCACTGAGACTTTACACACAAAACACACACAAAACCAGGCTCAAGCTGGACTATCATATTTACATTTTCTCATTTTAGAGAAGTGGAAGTATGGGAGTGATTTAGTGATCAAAACATGAAAACTCTTATGCTATATTCCTATGCTTCTATGTTTAGATTCCAGTTCTGCTTATGAGGTGCATCCTGGGATATGTTTAAACGCCATTGAAGGAGGAACATGTGTGATCTTTATGTTATCCTGTTTACACTTCAGAGTCAAAAATCAAACAGGTGAGATAAAGGAAAAATATGAGATATGCAACAATAAGAAACATAGTTGCAACTGTAAGAAATAGTCACAACTTTTATTTACAACTTTTTTTTTTAATTTAATTTAAAGGGGTGGTAAAATGCCCTTTTAACAAGATGTAAAATAAATCTCTGATGTCCCCAGAGTGTGTGTGTGTGTGAAGTTTTAGCACAAAATACCCCACAGATATTTTTATATAGCATGTTAAAGTTGTCACTTTTTGAGGGTAAGCAAAAACGCACCGTTTTGTGCCTGGCCCTTTAAATGCAAATGAGCTGCTGCAGAGGGCGGGGTTTCAAGAGCTCTTGCGTGTTAGCAGAGCGATTACCTCACGCAGACACTAAAATGACAGAAACTGTTCTGCCTTTAATGTTAAAACAGAGTCAGACAAAGATGGAGAGACTCAAGAAGAAGTGACAACATGTAGAATGCAACAGGACGTCTCTGAATGGTTAGTTGATGAATTTATGTTGCTGATGTGGAGTTAACTATCTTCAATTAGCATATTCTGTCATGATAATCTATAAATCGCTTGTATAGGTACTGTTGTGAGATGCACACAGAGTGACTTTTTATTGCATGTGAAAAGAAGGATGCTAAAGTTTGAGCTGACTCACTAATGTACTCTAATCATACAACAACTTTTCCTCTTCTCAACATGGACTGCGTGTCCCGGGGGCGGGGCTTATGTACATTTTAGGGTTGCTGATGTCACTAACCCCTCCCTTTGCTTTGAACTTTGAGCATTGTAACTTTGCAGATGTTGTTTATGCTCAAACAGCAACATTTCACACTAGCTAAAGTTAGAAAAGTGAAATCGTGTTTTACCACCCCTTTAATTTTAGTTACTTAAAGGTGCAGTGTGGGATTTTTAGCACCATCTAGTGGTGAGGTTACGAATTGCAACCAACAAAAGTTACGGTGGCCGACAGGAAAATATGTCATCGTCTGAGACAGCAGAGAGTAGCAGTTCAGCAATGAGGTTTCTTTACAAGGATAAATTAAGAAATTATGTTTACTTAATTATTCAGTAAAACTATATGTTATTGCGAATATTATTGTTACTTGTTCATCATTGTGTCAGTGTTTTATTCGCTGAACTAAGCTTGCTTCCTTGCACGAAGAGCAACATAGTAATGAAACGCGTTTGTCCGTTTAGGGCCACCGTAGAAACATGACGTCACAATGTCGACCTCCATAGAAGGGGGCGCCCGCGGTTATGGAGATATAAATGTCTCATTCTAAGGTAATAAAAACATAACGGTTCATATGCAAGGTCTTTATACACCACTGAAAACATAGTTATGGATCTTATATTGCATTTCTGTCAATAGATCCTTAGAAATATTACACAATGCACCTTTAACTTTTACTTAACTTTTTACTTAACTTAAACTTGTTTTATTTCAATAAAACAGTTCTAATTTCCAAACTTTTCAAGATCATGTTTAATTGTTGTAGTTAACAACACAAATTTGAATATATATATATTTAATTTTCAGAGTACAATAATGAGAATGGGGTGATATGCTTCATTGTTATAAAAATAATATCATAAAGTTGTTTAAAATATAGTTTAATTTATTAAATTGTTTAATTTAACATTTTTCATGACAATTAAATTCGTATTAGGCATTTGGACCTTTCAATTTTGTGTATGTGAAAACTTTTTTTTATTTAGAGTATTAATTTTTACTTTAAGTTTTTTTACTTTCAGGTGAATGGGTTCCCATACCAACACCTGCATCCATTAAAAATGTTATTAAAATAATTCAAATCTTGTCTCACAGAAACTTTAGTTTTAGTTTATAAGATGTATGTAGAGACAAATTATGTTGGTAACACTTTACAATAAGCTCCCATTAATGTTAGTTAATGCATTCACTAACAATGAGCAATGAATTTAGCACAGTATTTATTCATCTTTGTTAACGTTGTTTAATACAAAAACAACTGTTCATTGTTAGTTCACGTTCACTAATGTAGATAACTTTATGGTGAAGTGTTACTTTTATGTTTGTCTACAAAATGAAGTTCAAGCTGAATCCTATAGATCAAACTGTCATGGTTAAACAGTCACATGATCTCCTTTGTCTTAGTTTCCCGCAAATCATTAGTTTCTATGGACACTGATTAATTGTCACAGCTGCTTATCATTTAGTTCATTTCAGTTCATCATTGTCTATTTAAGTTCCTCTGTTTGTATCTCTGGTATTGTTTATGCGTAGCACACCGTTTCATGTAGTTTTCCTGTGTTGAATAAATCCAGCGGTTATTGGGAAATACTTATTCTGCCTTCTTCATCTTCTTTGACCAGGGATTGCTACACAAGTGTTTTTAAGATTACGGGAAACACAAGTTCAGTCAAGTGTGTCCAGACTTTAGTGTGGAAGTGTGTTTGCAGTCTGATCTGAATCTTGACCTATGCTGCCGTGCAAAGGCAAAAGACCTTAACTTCAATTTTGGTCAAAATGAGTTATTGCCATATTTGGAACAATGGACATCAGTTTTATCATGTGGACAAATATCTTGCGTCAATTTTGTTCTTTTCTGCTAAAAATAAGATGTTGTTTTTGCCATAACTTCCAAAAGCAGAGGGAAAGCAAAGGCAGAAGACCTTAACATCAGTCTTTTGGCTTTGTACCGCTGCACTTTAGAACGCTGTTATTATAAGTTACAGTGGAGTTAAGGCACTCTGCCTTTGTTTTACCCACCAGCAACGCGTTTGCCGCGCTGAAGTTACGGTGTTATGCCTATATGTAATTGAAGCACTTTTGCCACATGCATTAAATAAAGTGAAAATAAAATTGTTGCAGTAGTTGTTTTCTATCTAGCATTAAGAATTTCCTATTCTCGCGCGAAAACTATGGTAGATATGGCTTTGAAACGCAAACACCAAGATCAATATGGATGATATGGATAACGTTACATGAAGGAAAAAAAAATCAGCTAGGATACTGGTAGCCTAGTTAGCTAGCTAGCGATGCAAACTTGGGCTAAACTATGATGTCTATGTAAACTAGGCTAACGTAACGTTTCTTGACGCACAAAACACAACTGTTCCTGATCCACAAATAGCCTACATGATGGTGTGCCAGCTGTAAGACACCATAAATCAAAGCCTGGATACTATTAACTAGTACTAGTAGTAGGCCTAACGTTACAAGTTTTCTCCTGCCATACAGGGTGGCTAGCTGCCTGCCAATCTGACAGTCCACTCACTGACAGAAAACAACACGAGTGGGTTGTATGGCAAGCCGTTTTAGCTTAAATTGTACCCAGCCTTACTCGTCGTAATTGCATTTTTACTAGTAAGAATTCAATTGGAGAGCTCTACAATTCAATTCTTACTAGTAATAATTACAATTAGAGAGCTCTCTAATTCAATTCTTACTAGTAACAATTACAATTAGAGAGCTCTTTAATGGAATTATTACTAGTAAAAACTCATATTCATTAGATGCAAAACGGATTACACCCATTTCCTACTTTTCAAAATAAAAGTCATATTAGGCGTGGTTAGACATTTTATACGTACATATGGGCATTTGCATTCATATATATATATATATTTGCATTCGGCTACTGTTACATTATGAAGACTGTAACTAGGGTGACCAGACATCACGAAAAATTCGGGACAAACCCGAAATCTATGCTGTTGCCCAGTCCGGCCCTAATTATCCCGCAAATTATATGGGATAAGCAGTGGCGTAACTTTGCTTTGAAAAGTGGTGGGGACACCGCACAACTCGTTTTCCTATTTGTTTATTTAATAACCGAATTTACTTGGACTGAGTTCAGAGTTGGAAATACACTTAATTTTCACTTTGATGTAGGCCTACACACATGCATGTATCACATTCACAAATGTCTATAAGCAAAACATAACATTCACAACACATCTTCGGTAACATTAGCCTAATAAATATATCAAAATACGCAAGATCAATATGAATGCCAGATGAATAAACATGAGGCACGATTATCATAATGAGATGGCACTGAATAGTGAGCTCTCTTTTCCAATTATTACTAGTAAGAATTACAATTAGAGAGCTCTACAATTGAATTGTTACTAGTAAGAATTGGATTACAGAGCTCTCTAATTGTAATTCTTACTAGTAAAAATTCATTTGTAGAGCTCTCTAATTGGAATTTTTACTAGTAAGAATTGAATTAGAGAGCTCTGCAATTGTAATTCTTACTAGTAATAATTGAATTAGAGAGCTCTCCAATTGTATTTTTACTAGTAAGAATTGAATTAGAGAGCTCTCTAATTGTAATTGTTACTAGTAAGAATTGAATTGTAGAGCTCTCCAATTGAATTCTTACTAGTAAAAATGCAATTACGACGAGTAAGGCTGGGTACAATTTAAGCTAAAACGGCTTGCCATAGGGTTGGGGACGCCTCACGACACACCTCCCCTGGCAAGGAAGAAACATTACCACGCACACAAACCAACCCAGCAAATATAACTTAGATCGCAGCTTACCTTTTTATTTTAATCATGGTCAAAATCCATGGAAAACAACATCCATTGAGAAGACAAATCCATTGTTTAAATCCATCATGTGCCGGCTGGCTAGCCTAAAGTGCAAAGTTGTCCGGAGGTTGACATTCAATTTTAAGTGTCGCTGTAGGTAGGCTATTAGTAGGGTGACCACGTCCGGTTTACACCAACCACTATGAAATTGTCCTGGTTAAACAGGTTACTTTCCTACCTCTTAAAATGTCATTTTACTTAAATTAAGTACAACGATAAAGTTTTAAAATTATCCAGTACAGATAATAGCCTTCATTTTATTTTTTATTTTTTTTATATTCTATTGATGTAATATTAAGCCTTACTAGACAGAACTCACTAAATGTTATTTTGAGGCTATCATTGTTATCATAGAAATGTTTGTATAGAGTGATAAAAGTCAAAATGGTCAAAAAATTTGAAGTTAAGGTATTTTGCCTTTGTATGACCCATGATTGTTTTGCAAAAAATGCAAAGGGCGAATACAGTAACTTCCGAATAAAGGTCAAAGGTCAAGTTTGAGCTATTTTTTTTTTAATGTAGATAAATATATTCATTATGACAACTACTTGGCAAATTTTCAGTGTCCTACCTATCATACAATTGGCTGGACAACAAAAAAAACTTTAAACTCATTTTTCTCAGTTTCACACTCTGGTGAGTTAAGGTCTTTTGCCTTTGTAGGGCAGTATGAATTTGGCTGTTTTTGCAGTAGCCCTGCCGGCTGAGTGAACCCGAAGCATGAAGGCGTTGAGACGCACCATGGACAGGAATGCCAGGACAGGTGTTTTTCTGCGTTTCGGGACACTTAATGCTTCTTTAACGAGCGCTTCATTCAGTGCGGCTCATAGGTGAAGAATGCCTCTCTTTCTTCACCCACTCCTTATCTCCGTGCCTGTGTATGTAGTGTTCGCTTTAGCTGTGGTGTTCACAGTCGGTTTCTTTCACAAGCACAGGTATTCAGGCACTATCTCAGTAGTGTCACTCTCAATGGGATTTCAGATTACCCAGCTCACAATATAATGTGTGTCTTAGTCCAAGAATTCTGCTCAATAACACAGATATAGTTACATAGCAGAGAATGTGTGAGGTATGTGTGATGATGATACATGCTGCTTTATCTGATCTTTGAGTTTCTAATCTAGCTACTTTAAAACATAGCCTAATCATTTAAACATTTTCTGTTGCAGGAGTCTTCAACCTTTTTCAGGTCAAGGTCTCTGGGTAGTTTAATATGACTATAATAGATCAATATTATTATTATTTTATATATTACACTATAATATTCGTATACATAATTTTTATCTTTATATATATATATATATATATATATATATATATATATATATAGTGTGTAACGGTAGACAGAAGTCACGGTTCAGTTCGTACCTTAGTTTTGGGGTCACAGTTTGATACGCGATCGATACATTTGCATGCCTGATTGCTTATTGATTTAAGGGATAGTTCACCCAAAAATGAAAATTCTGTCAGTAATTACTCACCCTCATGTTGTTCCAACCATAGACTGTAAAAAATATGGACAAAGCGTCTGTGACGTCACCCATAGACTTTCTGAAGAACGGTTTTGAGGCCGTTTATGGGGGGTATGGGCGGCGCCATCTCGGAAAATCTTTTCAGAAAGGATACAGAGGTGGTATGATGTGTTGTGTCAGATCATGGCCGAGACGTCAAATTTCAGGAATTCCACTCGGCGCAGCCCGTTATCAGCTGTCAATCAAGCTGTCAATCAAAGTTAACCATGCCCTTATTTGTCAAACATTTTATATCTAAATACGTTCTAAACTAATGAGTTAGAAAAAAATTCACCCCCCTCACAGTTGTCAGGCACTCGGAACCTATCGAAAAATACAATAAAAGTCCATGGGACCAACCTGTAAAACATGAATTTATGATGTGAAAACGGACATTTTAACATGGGGGTCTATGGACGTTTGCTCCCTTTTGGGACCTGCCCCTAGCGGATTTTCGATGTATTGCAGTTTTTCGCACTTCCGGGTAGGCTTCATTTTTCAGATTGGAATGTTGCCGCTTGGTTCCAACCCCGTAAGACCTTCGTTCATCTTCGGAACACGAATTAAGATATTTTTGATTAAATCTGAGAGCTGGATCACTCCTCCATAGGCTTCTAAGGGATTGAAACTTGTTCCCCGAAAAGTTAAAATAGTCCAAGTGACTACAGTGGCTCAATCTTAAGTTTATCAAGCGACGAGAATACTTTTTGTGCGCAAAAAAAATGACTTTTTCAACTATTCATTTCCTTCTCTGTGGGCCTCTAGTCAGTTCACTAGTGTAACAGCGCAGCGCTTCTGTGTTGTACGTCACACGCATCACACACATGACCAGCGTCAGCCAATAGTGAGCCTACGTGTGACGTACAACACAGAAGCGCTGCGCTGTTACACTACGTGAACTGACTCGAGGCCCACAGAGAAGGAAATGAATAGTTGAAATAAAGTCGTTACTTTTGTTTTTTTTCGTAACAAAAAGTATTCTCGTCGTTTGATAAATTTAAGATTGAGCCACTGTAGTCACTTGGACTATTTTAACGATGTCTTTAATAACTTTTCGGGGAACAAGTTTCAATCCTTTAGAAGCCTATGGAGGAGTGATCCAGCTCTCAGATTTAATCAAAAATATCTTCATTCGTGTTCTGAAGATGAACGAAGGTCTTACAGGGTTGGAACAACATGAGGGAGAGTAATTACTGACAGAATGTTCATTTTTGGGTGAACTATCCCTTTAAAGTAAAAAAAATTAAGGAATTGTTGATTTGTTACTCTATTGATAGATTGACCTCCTCTAAACATTTCTGATTAGATAAAAAGCACAGGACAGTCTGTTTAGACCTGAAACAGTCCAGTAGTGATGTTCCAGGATTAACAGTGTATGATGCTTATTAACTTGACAGTTTTTGACGCACCTTTACAGACGACACCGGCTCCGCTCCAGGTACCGTTCTCCTGGCACACGCGTGTCCCCGGTCCCATCAAGCGATAACCCTGAGAACACGTGAAATGAACCTCATGACCCACCAGGTGCTTCGAGCCAAACTTTCTGCCGTGGGCCGGAGCCACCAGAGCTGGGCATGAGAACTGGGCTAGAGATGAAAAGACAGGAGAAAGAGACATAAAGAGAGGAGGAATGTCAGAGTAGAGAAGGGTTACACGAGGGACGGAAGTCACGCATGCTGAAATGTTGAGATATTTTGCCTGAAGGCAGGCACATGTTACTGAATGTGGGAACCGTCATGGGAAAAGATTCATGGGAAATGCCTCATTTCATACAGACAGCTTACGAATACGTGAACAATACCACATGGACCATGCAGAAAAACAAGAGCTGGTGCTTGTCTGTTGTTAATGCCTTCTTGAAATAAACATGAAATCAAAGTTGACTTAAAAAATTTGGCTTTATTGTGCACAATTCATGCACAAAAAAAGAAGGAAATTGTTTGCTTTTGTACATCAAATCCTATAATTTGCTTCAGAAACAACTTCAAATAATCAAAGCCAATGTTATTAACTAATAGTAAACTAATATTATCTCAATGAAACTAAAATAACACTGATCTCAAACCTGCTCTACAATATTTTTAATTGAATACTTTGTTTCATTCCAAAATATGTCCCAACATGTAAATAAAATATATTGTTGGTTTTAAACTTTTTAAAAATCCACATTAATACCATTGTGCATTTTCTGTAAATTTATGTAAAATCTGTAATATGTGAGACGAAACAACTAATGCAAGCTGGATTATTATTATTTATTTTTTTTAAATGTTGAATAAATACAGGACACTGGGAGTAAAAAAAAATCCAAGCAACAGTAAGCATGTTTTTAAAAGGGATTGTTTTTTAAGAAGTCCCATAGGGGAATGAGAAAAATGGACAATCCTGTCACATCAGCGCATAAATGTAAAAGATGATCAGTAGTTTGTCACAGAATCGACATCATTTTGTCCTGTCAAGCACTGGCTGCTACAAACGCCAAAGTAATTCTTGATCATGCCTGCCGCCAACCCCGGTTCATGAAATGTGCATCAACGAGAGCCAAATGACACAGTCTCACATCCGACCCATTCACATTATCCGTAGAGTAATCCAGACCTTGGACTCCTTTCCAAACCTGAAGAAACAGCCAGACCACTCATTTGAAGGAAGGAAGTCATTTCATGCTTATAAAATACTAATAGATTCCGAGAGATCTTGGATTTGTTGGAATTCTGCGGCCTTTCAACTCGTTTATTAGGATTAATAAATCCTCTTTGCCAGAATTACTGTCCAAAAACAATTTTTTTATTGATTGAATACTTTTATCGCCAACTACCACACGCTCTTTCGTTCAAAAAACACATTTGCATGAGGAAATGTTTGACCAAAGACCCTTCTGTGTAACTCATTCATTTTCCTGATTAGAAGAACTGATTTAAACACAAGGCTTTAGCCAGAAAACATATTTAAAGGGTTAGTTAACCCAAAAGTGAAAATTCTGTCATTAATTACTCGCCCTCATGTCGTTCCAAACCCATAACACCTTCATTCATCTTCGGAACACAAAAGTAGATATCTGTGTAGATATTTCTATCTCTCCATTGATAGCTACATAACTACCACTTTGACACATCAAAAAGTTCATAAAGATCAGTTCATAAAGATCATAAAACGAATCCAAAAAAACGTAGCCGTTTAGTCCAAATTTTCTGAAGGGACACGATCACTTTATATGATGAACAGATTTAAATTAGGCTTTTATTCACATGAAACAAAAGCTCAACCGAACCTGCTTGACGCGTGAGAACAAGCCTCATTGGTTCTTGCTGAAGCTCAAGCGTGTCAGTTGAATGATTATGAATGCTGAAGTACAGATGTAACAGTCTGTACATTTTTGAATTTCTCAGTGCCTCGTTTTTTTATAGGCCTAGATGTCAAATTAAATATACCATCTACCCTGACCAAGGCTATTCATCTTCCAATTTAGGGCAGCTTGCATATTTTTATTATGTGTTTTATCTAATATTCATTGATTTTTATTTCAGCTTTATGTTTTAATAACTAAATAACTGTCATTTGGCTCTCGTTGATGCACATTTCATGAACCGGGGTTGGCGGCAGGCGTGATCAAGAATTACTTTGGCGTTTGTAGCAGCCAGTGCTTGACAGGACAAAATGATGTCGATTCTGTGACAAACTACTGTTAATAACAACACTGGCCTCAAATCCTGAAGCAGCCTGCAGGCTTACATCTTTCACACACAACTTTGATGTATGTTTTACGGTGCCCTCGTGTCGAGGACTATGACGCCAGCCACTTGAGATGCCTAAATGACATCACAACACACACACACACACACACACACACACACACCTGCTCCTCATTAGAATAAGTATATAGGGTACTATTTTGAGACAAATGTCTAGTTAATAATTTTCAGTTTTGTTCAAGGTAATTAAAGTAAGTTTTTAATAATTTTTGAACAAAAATGATTTTTTTTATTTATCAAAATAAACCGAAAATAGTACAAACTTTGATAAAAGTGATTGTTTTGAACAAGTATGAACTTAGACATATTTTAAATATTTGTATCAATACTCTGATACCCACTGTGTCTATGGGGAAAAGACCTCATACATTTATACGATTTTTTAAACATTTATGATTTATTTTCATACAAAATCTATTGCTCCATCAATGTTTAATAAAAGCATGTACATTTTTTCTGTGATCATACATGGGAGAAGTGAAAAGCACTTTTTTCTTAGGGTGTGCCTTTAGCACCATTGTACCCTACATGTAAAAATAATTATTCCACAGAGATAATGAGATGTGAATGTGCCATGTGTTACTTACATGAGGACTGGTCTGCTTGTGGGAACTTGGACACTGAGTTTTGAAGGTTGGTGAGCTTGGATTTCATAATCCGAAGCCCTTCGGTGAATCGGATCTCCTGTCCTTTAAGAAACTTCTCCATTTGACGCAGGATGCCCATCACTCGGTGCTTATCCATGCAACCCTGAGGCACAAAAGTGCACGAATTAAAAAACCATCCGAGCACCTGGATACAATTTGATGGCAAGCAGTTATCCCGAAATTACAGAACACAAGCTCATATGGAGGAGATATTGGACATCTAAAACGATCGCAAGGAACATTCCCACTAAATGTTAGCTTTGCATGGAAATGAAAAATGGCACACATGAATTATCAAGGCCAGATGTTGTGGGTGATGTCATGGGGACTCCTGTGGGGCATGACATGAAAGCTCAGGCCAGTGTTCAGCAGCTCATCGGTGTGCCACCAACACACAACCAAGTCCCCTTAGAAACACAAATATTACTCCAGCAACGATTTATTGAAGCAATGTTGTCCCAGATGCATTTGGACCGTGTGTTCGGTCAGTGGGCAACCTCTAAGCTCCTCTCCAGGAACCACATGTAAGCGTCTAATACTCTCTTTTTCTCTTCAGCGGATTGATGGCAGTCGTACAAAAAGCTGTTAGGCAGATGTCTCTGCGACCTCTGTCCAAAAGGCTGGTCTCCTGTCTGTTATTCATGGCAGTTAAATACAGACTCGTTAGAGGAGAGAGGAAACGTATTGGCTTTAAATTTCAGTAAGCATTTGCCATGGTAAACAAACACCGTGATAATCTGGATCAAACACAAAAATGCATCTGACATTATTTAATGATATAACTTTGTCTCCTGTACTGGATTCAAAAACTGTTTGGGCACACTCAAAATGTCTGAATGTCATTGCACTAGATTAGAGAAATTATTTTGTTATATTGTTTGTTATATTTTTTAATTAAATTGTGTGAACTACACCTGTGGTTCACTTGAGAAGTAATGACTTCAGATCCACTAAAAATAAAATTTCAAGACATTGAGTAAAAAATGATAAAGGAAAGTAAAGTTACTGTTACAGAATTTGAGCACAGATGATACTTAGTAGTATTTTTTTTTAAGTGCGATTTAAGAGTCCAAATGCTTTTTGGGCCTCCGTAAATTAACACTGTTATTTTTGATCACTAAAATAGCATGCAATGTGAATTCACCCCAACATACAGTCGCCTATATGCCTTGTCAAATTATTTTAATTGAGATTGCTTTCATTACCAACATTTTTGCAACATTACATACATTATATTAGGCTTTATTTATATATTATATCAATATTATACAGACTATTAATTAATTGTGTTATAGAAATATTAATCTAAATATTAATTTAATATACGAGTATACTTACTTGCGTTGCATCATTACAGTTGCACAGTGATAAGACGTTTAGCAGGAGAAAAACTATGTATGATAAATTCATCCTCCTGTATCCGAGTCTATGTAAAACCGCAGAATTGTCTTCTTGTGTCGGTTGTTTTTAATCCTCAAGTGTCTTTACGGTTCCAAACTGTGCAGTCTCAGTCTGATAGTCATTGAAACAAGCCTGAGAGGAAATGTATGATAAACGGTTGCAGAAGTTAGTAAAGATGCTCCTGTTCTCATGAAGACTCCACTGAACGCCTGAGGAGTCGTGATGTCTGATTCGCGATTCGTTCTTTTGGATCGATTCTTTTAAATGATTCGTTTGAACCGATGCGCTAAACGTGGATTCCTCTGTGAGCGCAACATTCATCTATGCATCAAAATCTAACTATGTGAACTATATCAGTGATACTGTGCTGATACAGACATAAAACATATGTACTACATCTGATGCCATTTGTCTCTTAAATCTTCTACATTTTTAAAGGTAGAGATATTGAATTAATGGAAAGACATGTCAGATTTTTGGGGATTTGCTGCCACCGGATGTTCAGGGTGGGTCTTGCACAGAAAATAGAGAATATTTTATTTTTTATTTTTTTATTTGATAATGACTAAAGGACACTAATATATGCAAACACTTATTTACAGAATAAAGAATAAAATTAAACATGAAATAGACCTAAATATATAGAATAGATTACCTAAATCAATGAGTTCTACTACCAAGCTCATACTGTATATAAGATGTACATACTGCAGTTTTTAAAAAAACATCATTACAATTGAGAATGCCATGTTCTTCTTAAAATCAGGACAGATGTCATGATGCCCAACAGGATCCCGAGAGCTAGTGAACAAGCCCAGTAGAGATGTGATGTGTGTGCAGCTGAAAACTCAGGCCCTTGAGGAAAGAGCAGAAGGTGTGTATTAGGCAATGTATTACTTTTTTTAATGCAATTTGTATTTCATCATTAAAAAAAAAAGTGAATGAACTCACTCCACGCTTTCATTGTGGGTTCAGCCATACTACTGTGTCTCACTTCACATGTGTACTCGTCTCCAGTCCGCGGGGTAATAGTCATGTACTTGTACACTCTGAAGGTCCAGTCTTTGCTGTACATTAAGTCAGAGCTCTTTACCTTCACAATTGACTTACGGCCATTTTGAAAAAAAATTATTTCAATGTCACCAGGGTAAAACCCTGTGGCATAGCAGTAAAGGACATTTGCTTTTCCTTCTTCCTCAGGAAACTCAGTATACACATTGACTGAAGGGCGTACTGTGGACAAGCAAAATAATTAGATTAGTGAAAGAGAATCTGCAAAACAGAAGCAATTTACTTGTAAGTGGTGATCATCAGATTTACCCAAAAGTGGCATTGATGAGTTTGTTTCCTCTTTGAGTTTTTCCAGGTATTCAGCTTGCCGATAGAAACCCTTTGTCACCTCGCCCAGGCAGAAAATGCTGTCCCGCTTCTCTAAAACAGAAAATCCGGCGCTTGCACTGGGACGTAGGGCAAATGTTTTATTTTCCTGGTCAAAGTATGCAAATACGCTGTCATTCACCAAAACAACAACTGCCTGAGCCATAGATCCGTTTCCCATCATGCGAGTGTAGGCCAGGACATTTACTGTATGGTAGTCTAAAACAAAAGAAGAGAGTAGCCTAATGATATGGAATTGCCTATTAATTGGGAAAATCTTATTAAAGCCAAAATGATATTTAGCATCCCATTCATTGACAACCATATAAACATTCACTGTCACCATGCTATCTAGTCATGACGGACGTAGTAAACATCTCTCCCCTGGTCTCAAGAGGCATGTTAGCAGCTGTGGGCTTTAGCATTTTTGTTAGTGCGCCCGCCTGAGATATGTTTTAAATCCCGCTCAGACCGGTTACATTTGGTGTCGTGACCCGGATGGGAGTGAGGTTTAGGGGGGTGACCGGGTGAGTGTAACGGACGTAGGCCAGTAAGAGCTGTGCGTGTAAACCTCTGGTCTCAAAAGACATGCTAGCGACTGACACTAGTGTCTGCGGTCTTTAGAGCCTAGTTAACTCGCCCGCCTCCCATGCTGGAGACTCCGGTTTGAAACTTCCAATCCTGCTCAGAGCGGGTCGAGTAGGACTGACTGGTTACAGCCAGCTTTCTGACAACTCTGGAATTTTGGTCAAACACAAGCTATTTTCGCTGAGTATAATACACACAATAACTTGTAAATACACTACTCTTACATCAAGGAGTGTGACTAGAGTTTGTATTTCTCTCTCTCTCTCTCTCACTCTCTCTCTCTCTCTCTCTCTCTCTCTCCCAGGACAAGAAAGACAAGGCGTTGTAGCGGTTGTGGGGGGAAAAACAATAAAGAATAGCAGTCACAGCAACTATCGTTCTCCCCTCGCCATGTGTGTAAAGTTTGTGTCCCTCCCATCTCAGGAACTCCGGTATCAAAATTATCACTGTAGTTCCCAGTGGTAAATACGACTTGAGAGGGCGTTCATGTCCAATTTATAACTAGGAAACTCGTATTTACGATAATTCCGATGAAGGCAGAACTCCTGAGCAACTGTAACTGGACCTACACAAATATTTAAAAAAATGTATGGTTTCACTTTATTTTGATGGTCCCTTTAACACATTCTGTTGCCTATAAGTAACATTGCACCTTCATGTCTACTAACTCTCATTAGAGTATTAGTAGACTGGTAGGGTTAGGGTTATAATAAGTTGGTCTGAGAGTAAAAAGTAAAAGAAACTGTTTTGAATCATTTAACGTTACCTGTCCACATTGTGATGATCTGTGGATACAGCAGAAGAGTTAACACAGATGCTCGGACAGTTAATATTTCCATGTCTGCCATTTAAAGACTCGTCTTTAAAAATGGAAACATCAATAATTCTTTGCTGTTGTTCTGTTGTCGAAAAATGGTGGTCCTATGTTTCATCACACTGGTTTCCCCCTATTGTAGTGTACACTTTCACTTTTGTAGGCTACTTCCTGTGGTATCATTTCAAAGAATTTGTTTTTTCGCTTTCACATTTTACATAATGTAGACGTGGACTGTGTCAGAGCAAAATGTTGGCTTTTCTCCTCATTGTGGCTTTTCATGAAATCATTGGTGCAGGTAGGACTGTCCTTAGAGGATTACCCTTTGCCAATATATTTTATAGATGTGTATGTAAATAAAGCACAATTTACTTGCTCTTGTAGCATCTGTCAATCGGTCGTTTAGTTGTCAATAGGCTATTGCACTGTGGGGAAATAAAATAGAGGAGGAAACTTTATTTGGATGTTGAATTTGGATTCATGTGCAATGCATTTGTGAAGGGAAGTAAACAAGGCTAAATAAATGTATGTCAATAATCTGACGACGCTGACATCTGCCAGAAGGTTTTATAGCAGCATAACCTTGGTCCAACAAATGTAATTTCTATTCCTCCAAATATACCGTTTCGGCGTTTCCTGAGAATGAACCAGTATCAATGTTCTGTGCATATTTTCATTTGAAATAATTGACAATAAAAAAAGAGTTGATGTTCTTGTTTTCCTTTAGAAGAACATGCATACCAGCAGTTCATTGAGTGTGCATTCGACAGTCAAGGGCAAGTAGACCATACATGGAGCTATGGGTATGATGGTAAAGACATCATGCATGTGGATTTGGTGAAGAAAGCTGTGGTTGCTACCAGTGAACCTGGTAAAATGTTAGAAGAAGAGAGAAAACATATGGAATACATTAAGAGGAAAGAAGAAAAACTAAAGATGGTGTGCTCTGCTGTGAAAACTGTCTTCTTAAAGTCCAACAATTCTCTATCTAGGGCAGGTAAATTTAAACAAAGCAACCCTCATTGCCAGATTTCTAATAAAGTTATTTGTTTAACAACACATAGTGCTATAGTGTTTTTTTATGTTTTTGAATGTTTTTCACAGGTACCTCATGAGACATATATATATATCCTAAAATATCTTAAAATTTCAAGAAGAAAATTTCATAAATTTGTGTAAAGTGTTACTTGTTTTTTTTCCCCCCTTCAATGTAGCAAAACCAGCAGTGCTTTTATCTGCTGGAGGAGAACAGGATCAGAAATATCTTAAATGTGTTGTGCATGGCTTCTATCCGAATGTCATCCGAGTGCGTTGGACCCAAAAAGGAAGGCTGGTCTATTTTGGTGTATCAAGTACTGGAATACTCCCTCACAAAGATGGCACATTTCAGATGACCTCCTACCTTAGCCTTATTAACATGAGTGCTCATGGTGTTACCTGTGAGACTGAACACTTACGCTTGGATGGGATATTGAGAAAAACCTATGGTAAGTGATTCAGAAGGGCATAAATAATTCATATGAGCCTTGTGATAAATTCAAACTCAAATGACTTGCTCTGTCTCTTTGTTTCAGAGGAGAAATCACAAATCACAGAACATGTACTTTGGGCAATGGCTGCCTTTTTTCTCGGATTTGCATTGCCGGTGTTCCCATCTCTACTAATATGGAAAAGGCGACACACAATAAAACCACCTGAGGACACAAGTGACAGATCAGAAGCATCTTTATCTTTGAATTTAATGAATATATCTTAGGAAACATAAAATATATAAGGCGAGTGTGACTCCAAACCAAATATTATTTATTATTATTTTGGCCACAGACAAATGCTTTATTTTCATAAATGTATAATAATTCTATAGAATTGAATCACAAGCATATGCACATCATTTCTGTATCCATAGAAACTATGTGATGCTTGAGATTGTTGATTCCTTTTTAAAAAGTTTATAAATGTTGTGGAAGTTTATTGTTGCTATAACTAGTTTATTTTGCATCGTCTAACATACATAGGCTACTTCACAGTATTGTAATTAGCTATGGAAGTAGCCTAATTTGCAGTCATTCATTTGCACACAATAGGCAGGTTATTTATGGCAAATGCTGCATAAAGTACTTTGGTATTGCTTTAGGAATGTGAGTTATTCCTTAAATCTTTTTAGCCTTTGTCATGTTTTTGCTATACCTTTTTAACTCAGATCTTATGATTTGCACATCGTACAGTCGTATTAAATATTAATATATGTGTGTATTTATTTGTTTTCTTGTTTATTAAATTTCATAACATGTAAAGGGGCTAAGTATATTGGAATGCTTTAGAAAATGAATTGTTAATTAAATAAAAGGATCAAACAGAAGCGTTAACAAAGTCATAAACATCAGAATATAAATAGTGCGTCATACTAACATGTATGCTGTGAGCAAAATGATTGGCATCTCCAACAACCAATAGATCAACAGAAAATTGCCCTCGCACTTAGGCGCCAGTGCTCAAACCAATAGTAGAGCAAGACAATGAAGATTCTCAACGGCGGAAAGGCCAGTGATTGGCTCCGAACACAAACTGGGCGGGACCACTAGCTACTGCAAGATCCTTGCAGCCATTTTCACGAAAGTGTTGCGGCCGCCATGACTGTGGAAGATGCCGAAAAAACCTTCGATTATAAACACTATATTCTGCGTCTGCAGTCTCGCACCAGGTCATCTGTGAAACCGCCGGGGACATAAACAAAGCTGAGGGTATCAAAGCTGTGTTGAGACAGCGTTAAACATGAGACCGGATATAATGTCTGTTAAGCGTCTCATGTGTTGTTGAGACGTGTAAACCGTGAGTTTTTCTCCAGACTGTCAGTATATCAAAACCTTCAGCCAACGAGTGACTGATGCTCCTAACTCTGGTTGCGGAGAAGGGCCAGTTGCGTTTCCAACCATCATGGCTTTTGTGAGCCTCTTCTCCAGTCCCCCAAGCCCCGTACTTGACAAAAACATGACAGACTGTGAGCTGACAGGGGAAGAAAGGTCGAGTAAACATGTTCTTATCTGCAAATGCTTCACTGTGCAGGTTCATGTGTGTGATTGTGAATCTTTTGGCACCTATCTTGTTTTTTTCTCAACGTCAAGTCTTCGTTTTCGTTTTTGGACAGGCCTTTCCCCCAGTTCACTAAGTAACTTAGTGGTCATATTTTCCTGCATGCACTTTCATTTTAATATCTGTTACAGAGGAAAGCAAGTGACACTGCTCATCTTTGTCAGTTTTCATTGTTTTCCCCCACTTGGTTTGCGCTCTTATCTAGCTGATTTTGAAGGACATTTGGGTTTTTGTAGAAATCTGTTGCTGGTTATTATTACAGTAATGTTAATAAGTAGTTTCAAGGCTTTCGGATATGTAAATATATATTGTGCCCCGCCCACTCACGTACCATCGGAACGCCCCGCCCACCTGGGAAAGGAAAACATGTCTGATAGGGATTCGTGGCAGGACTGTTGTGGCTTTGTAAGCCATGCGTTGAGCTGTTGTAATTGTCAACCAGGTCAGGTTGACAGAGTCTGACATAAGTTTATCTGCCCATTGTTAACTTGACATGAAACCTGGCCCAATTTATTTTCTTTAATGCATTCATGGTTTTATTGAGCATCATTCATCATCACAATGTTTATAACATCACATTGCGTGTTGTCCATATTTGTCATGTCTTTTGTTCGAAATTGTTGAATCAGTTCACTGAAACAAACATTCACATCCCAATTGATTTTAAGCCAACAAGAGTTTGCTGCTCCATTAATTTTGCAACGGGCATTTAAGAGGATAGTTTATGTAACTCTGGAATTACCCAAAGTTTATTTTCTTTCATGCATTCCTGGTCTTATTGCGCATGATTCACCACAATTTTTATAACACTGTGTTGCCCATTTTTGTCAAATTTCATTGGCATAATTGATGTTAAATCAATTTATTGAAATGGTCATGTTTTTGAACTCACAATTAGATCGGCCTAGAATAAAATAAATATTAAGTGATGTAACAGATAACATTTCCCCCTCTCCCTATTTATCTAGGGCATTTTGGAGGCTTTTTTGATCTGATTCCTGAATAATTTCTGACCCTGATTCAGATGCATTTATATCCCATTAATATAATTGCACTTCAGTTGCAAATATGGCCAACAGTGATATAGCATGCATTTTTGAATAAAGAGATTGCTGGCTTGGCCTTGACAGAATCCACATGCAAAAACAGTCCAAACCATGTCAGCTGTTTTTCAGATAGCTTTTTACAGCAATGTAGCACCTCTGCGTGTGCATTACATGCATTTAGTTTAGATCTAAATTTAGCCATGAGATCATTGGTCATATGTTTAATATTGAAGAAGTGTAATGTGTTTTAAATATTGTAATCATTGAGTTTTGCTTACATTTCCCCTTGGTTTTGCCCTCCAAGTTCAACACAGAAGACACCCAAGTTTGTCATCAAACCACTAATTTCACATACATAGTGACCACATCATCCTGTTTACAAACGTGTAGAAACAATTTTCTCGTTTGGTTTTTGAACACACTAAGGGCTATTTTTTGGCATGTTCAATGCTAAGTCACTGTATGTAAAGGCCATTTATTCAGCTGTAATACCCAGACGTGTAAAAATCCAATAGATCTTGGTTTCTTTCTACAGTGTCATGGCCTACTTTGTCTAAAACTGAGAGACCTTCAGAGCCTCAGTGTTATCGTGTCCTTGTTCTCGCTCCAGACTTTAATGCTGAGAAACTGTTGGGAATTTGACAACTGGCTAAACAAACATTCATGTCCATTTTGGTTTTAATCCAAAAAGAGTTTTCCATTGATGTTGCATTGGGCATTTAAGTAGAAAGTTTATGCTCCAGGATTATGTGACTCTGGAATTACCCAAAAAATGTATTTAATCTGAAACGTATCCAAAAAAAGACAACTTCATAAAAAAAAAAAAAATATTATAATGAAAAGCAAAGCAAACTATATTGTTCGGATCCAGCCTATGAACTTTAGAATAGAAGCTTATTTTGTGTGTTATATTCTTTTTAGTTATTTTTACTTTTAGATTTACAAGAATTTTATATACTGAAGAAAACAAGTGTTGTTTGCCCAAGCAAAACTGAACGACACTATACTATGGTGTTGTGGGTGTTTGCCAGTGCATTGCTATGCAGTTTCTAGGATGTTCTCTGAGGTTGCTAGAGCATTGTGGGTGGATGCTTTTTGGCATAATTCTTTAATACTTCATAACAAACTCCTGAGTATGCACATTAATAGTAATGTTCCTATCCTTATCAAACAACATTGGATACGACTGACTGTTTTGCCTAGAATATTTATTTATTTCACTGATTTGATAGTCTTTTCTTGGCTTGATCGTTTTTGTTAATGAAATGCTCAAACATTTTCTCACAGGGAGGATGGTGAATTGGAGGATGGAGAAATAGATGATGAAGGCATAAGCATAGAAGAAGTAAAGGAAACTAAGGAAGAGTCTGAAGGGGCCGAGAAAGACAAAGAGAAGGTCAAAGACGAGAAATCGCACCGGCATTCACGAAAGCGACACAGGAAAATTAAAGAAAAACGACGGTCGAAGAGGAGGAGACGAGACCGACAAAAGGTAATCTATCATTGCATTTTTTTTTGTGCAACTCGTTTGTTTTTTCCTTTTCTTTTATGCTTTTTTTTTTTTTTTTTCTCAATGTTTTCCAATTTCAGCATCACTCTCCATCCAGTGGCTCCAGCTCGGACAGCTATGACTCTGAGCATGAGCATCAAGAAAGACCTAAGAGCAAGAAGAGCAAAGGGACATATCGTGACCATGACAGCGAGTTGTCACAGGTGAGTTCAGGGTTTTGCTTACTGAATTTAAAATTTCATTATCATCCCGCTCAATTAATTTCTCTTTCTACCTATGATGGTAGCGGGAAAATGAACCTGTAAAACCACCGAGATCAATGCAGCACAAGAACAGCGATATGGACAAATACAGTGACTACAGTGAAGAAAAGTATGACTATGATGACGAGGATGATTTCTCAGAGGAGTTGTCTAAATACAAACATGCTAAGGAGTCATCTGGTCGTGGCAGAGGAGGGCCACCAAGGGACCAGGCCAAGAGACCAATTATGAAGGGACAACAACAGCAGTGTATGTTTGTTTACTTCAAAATATTATAGAAGTCTGCATGGAAATTAATTTGAAGACTGAACCCACAATCTTCTGTGTGGTTATCTCTTGTGTTTTTCTTTTACTTGTTCTTGTTATATAGTTGGTGGGCAACGTGGTAGAGGTCGTGGTGCCCTTGGCAGGGGGCGAGGAATGCCCAACAAAAATAAGAAACAAAAGGGCAAGAACTGGGGCCGAGGCCGTGGTCGAGGAGGGGAGCAGGGTGGAGGAGACATGGTGAGAATTTCTCATTTTTGATCGGATCAACACCATTAGGATCTCAGAGCACTCTTTCATATGTCGTCATGTGTCTTGTAGCAGGAATCAAAAGGTCCGCCCAGTTTCCAGAAGAAGCGTCCAATCATGAGCCAGGAATTCATTAATCAACATACGGTTGAACACAATGGGAGGCACATTTGTAAATATTTCCTTGAGGGTCGATGCATCAAAGTAAGCTATTACAAAACTGTAATACAAATACATCACACAAACATGGTTAAACATTTCATTTAATTAATATTTGTTAAACATTTGTACATGCTTTAAGATCTTTTATTCATATTGCTTACAGGGGGACCAGTGCAAGTTTGAACATGATAATGTTGTTCCAGAGAAGAAAAAAGAACTGTGCAAATTTTATGTCCAAGGATACTGTACCAAAGGAGATATCTGTATATACATGCACAATATCCTTTCAAAACATTTACTGGATGAGTTTTTTTTTTTACAGATTAACTGTAAAAGAGATAATCTTCACATGTCTTTAGGGTTTTCTCTTCTTAGGAGCCAAACACTGAAGGTGCTGCGTAGGCTAGGCACCTATTTTAATCGTTAGTGTTCTTCTTTTTCTTCCGCTTCTTCTTCTTTCACGCCTGAGTCTATGGCAGCCCATAGACCCGCTTGTGGGAAAGTATAGTAATTTGGCACACAGATAGAGGACAGTCTGAACATTAACCACAACAATTTTGTAGTTTCTTAACTCAATCCCTCTAGCGCCACTAACGGTCCAAAATTTCACTTACGTTTATGCTAATAACTTTTGAACCGTAAGGGCTAGAAACAAAATTGAACCAGATCATCTTCAAACCATGGTGACAAAAAGTTATGGAATTTAAGTTGATTTGTCAATCTGTTCTCGATTAATGCGCAAAAGAATTCGACAAAGAACAAAATTGGACGTGAGGCTATATCTCTGCAACGCTTTAGCGTATTCTGACCAAACTTGGTGTGTGCAATGACAACCATGACCTAAGTGTACCTGCACAGTTTCGACACAGAGCCACCTACTGGTCGGGAGATATGAAAAATGTCTCTTTTTGCTTATAACTTTTGAACGGTTTGGCCAAATATCACATTTTGGGTGTCGGACATTTTTAATTTTGTTGTGAAATGCTATATCTTACGAACACATTGCTGTATCGCTACGAAACTCGGTAAGTGTCATCAGAACCACGCCCTGAAGGTACTCAAAAAGTTTTGAGACAGCACCACCTTGTGGTAAAAAATTATAATGAAATTTCCAAAAATGTTAATTGCTTTCGATTAAATTATCCCTATTGTAATGAAATTTCTCGGGTCATGCCGAGAGCAAAGTTACAAATTTCGCCATAGTCAGATGAACTTCCTGTCCGCCATTTTGATTTTCTTAAAAATTCATTTTGATTGTCTTAATCATTGTTACAGTTGCTCTGATGCTGGCATGACTATTGTGACGATTTGTGCTTGGCCCTTTAATTTATGCTTGCAGCTTTATTTTTTCCTTGTTTTGGACCTTGACCCTAAAGTGTATGTGAGTATCCTTGCAAGTTCTTTCACACCGGAGCAAAGTGTTATCAAGGTGATAACTGCAAGTTTTCCCATGAACCTTTAACCGATGTTACCAAGGAACTTTTGGACAAGGTATGGGCTAACTTGTCACTTAACATTCAGTTTCCCTTCGAATACATGCACTTTATGCATATTTAAAATGCACTGATTCCTGCTCAGCTATGCAATGGTAATAAAAAAATGTGTTCTCAGCAACTGTCCAGTTCCAGGCTCAAAATTGTTTTTTTTAGCACTTTATATGCAGTCCAGTGGCAAGATGCATAAACAGCCAATATGTTAAGACTGTGTCTTAAGAACTAGTCTGACCAACATGGGGTAACAAGTCTTACTTTTCAGATTCATATTAGACCAATTTACTTTTTTACGTAACTAACAGAGAACAATTAGATGACTAACTTGTAAGAGTAGTCCAAGCAATTTATGCCACCAGCCACAGGTATGGAAATATCAATCTCATATCTAGCTAATTTTAAGTTTGAAATATTTTCAACTCTTTGAAATATTTTGTCAAATTCAACAAATAAATCATGCAGTGGAAACCTGATTGATGTTGCACATTTTAGATCCTAAATACAGATGAGGAAACTGTCAATGAAGATGAGATGGAGTTAGCAGATCTGAGAAAACAAGGAATTGCCCCACTGCCTAAACCCCCTCCCGGAGTTGGATTGTTACCCACCCCTGGGCCTGGAAGTCCCCCGGATGGAGGAAAGAAGATCCCCTCTCTGTTTGAGATCAAAGTTCAGCCTACTGTGGATTTGGCACAGAAGATTGCTCTAAGGTACTATTGGCAATTATTGACTGAATCCCATTTTAACTGTGTTTACATCCAAAATATTTGGTCAAGATTGGTCTATTTACATCTGATATAACCAGCTTTAGCATTGCCATTTCGCCTTTTTCATACTCCTATTCTTGTTTCATAAAGTCATAATGAATAGTGGATTCCCATCTACGTTTTGCAAGTCAAACTACTTTAAAATTGAGAACTGTTCTTGGCATGGATGGATTACCTATTCAAAATTAGAGAAAAGTAAAGTTCACAAACTTTTTCCTCCAAATGAGCGTCACTGAAATACGGTCATCACTCTAGTTATGATTTTATATCTTGCTATTTTATTTGTGCATTTATTTGTTATGTATTTTATTGCAGGCCCAATTTCTACAACAGTGCATCTCCCCCTGCTGGACAATTTCAAGGTGGTCAACAGTTTGGAAGTAGCCCTGAGGATATGCAGGCTGGCAATATGATGTCTTCTCCACCCAATCCTTCCCATCCCCCTCATCCAGGCTCCATAAGAAGCCCTCCCCTACCATTCACAGGTCCAGGAATGCCCCAAAGTCCTCCAGGCCAACCTCCACCCCAAGGCTTTGGTCATTGCCCTCCAATGCCACCTCCAGGTCAGCCTCCTCCTTTCCATGTCAACATGCAGCACATGAACCATCCTCCATTGAATCACCAGGGGGCTCCATTTCAACCTGTGCCTGACATGCAAATGAAAATGCCTTTCCCAAACATGGGCCAGATGCCCTCCGAGTTCTTCAAGAATTTGTTTAGCAGTCAGTCTCTGGCACAAGGGGGTAGGTCTTCATTTAGCTTTAAAAAGTTTGTTTTCATTAATAGTTACTTCTAAAGCTTGATATTTATGAAATAACCTATTTCTGTTGTACCTACAGACGAGGCACCCATCCAGGACTCCCAGCCACATGGTAACACTAATTCCAGTGGGATGCAGAACTTCCTGCCAGCTGTACAGAAGGTTTTGCTTTTACATCTAAACCAGAACAAGCAAGACTCTGACTCTCATAGGGATGAGGGATGTGGACAAGGGTCTGCACCTCCCAACAGAGAGAAAGGTTAGAGAGGGATGTTGAAAAATAAACATTTTGAAACAATATTGCTTTAACTTTGAACAATGGCGTGCTGCAGGAATGAGTTCCGAAAATGGGAAAAAAGTTAGTTTTTTTACTTCTGGTTCCATCGTCCTAAAGTCAATGTGTTTTTGGTTAAATGTTTGAAATAAGGTCTGTGGTTAACACAAGCTCAAAATATTTTATTATATGTCAAAATGCATAATACACCACTTGTGATTTAAAAAAAAAAAAAGTTTTTTTTTTTTTTTTTTTTTTTACATGTCTTGAAAAAGGCAGTTGCTAACAAGTGGCTAAATGGGACTACAGAGGTTGTCGGGTACATTTAACATCATCATGATGAACAGGAAAACTCATCTACTCAGTATCTACTATTACAGCCTAGTTGTGTTTATATTCACATTCTTACAAACTATTCTAAAACTTTTCAACTTGTTGATTTTAAATAAAGAATGATTACGTAGATGTGCACCAATAATGCAATCTAGTAAGGACTTAATCGCAGTAAAATGACACGAGCAAACCTCTGCTGTCCTATGCAATTTTCGTTATTCTGATTATTCGCTCAGAAGTGTGGTTATTTCTATCGCCATTATTTGCATACCCCACAGAACAAATTATGAACTCGCATACAGTAGGCATGTTACTGGCCACTGTTTTAAACTACTTGCATCAAATGCAAAACAAATTTCTACGGACATATTGGATATTATTCGGTGCTGTGATGAACATAGCAATGGGGCAATTAAGATTTTAATTGCATTAGTTTGATCAAACTATTGTGTTATAATGATGAGGTAAAGTTTAATGGAAATATTGCCAAAATCGCATTGCATTACGAGTGTGCATGTAAACATACTCATTGAAAGAGTTGTCGAAAGCTTGGTGATAAAGTTTAAGTCAGGTTTGTTTGTAGCCTAACTTTAAGTTTCTAATTCTGGCAATTGTATTTAGACTTCGAAATTCATTAAAACTAGGTTAATTTGTGAAGATTATTTTGAAGACAAAACTTGTAAGAATCAAGCGTTGGCCTACAAAATTACATAATTCCTGCAGCACTCTAGTAGAACTGAAACTAAACTTTTTTTTAACATTTTTATATAGTCAAACCAGTGTTATTATTGAATGGTAATAAACTAGCAAAGATGGTTTAAAAAATATGAAGTTCTTGGTTCCAGTTTGAAAGTTCATATTCTAATATAATTTCTGTTTATTAGATGAAACCCCTAATTGGTACTCCAGTGACGAGGAAGAGGGCAGTAGCGTAACAGCCATCCTTAATTCTCTAAAGAAGCAGAATGATATGCTGAAAAACCAGCCAAGCATGCCACCTGCCGACCCTAGACTCCAAAAGGAGCGATCATTGCCCAGCGATCCTCGAATAAAAACTGACCCACGTCAGCGACCTCCAGACCCCAGGAAAGATGCTGGAGATGGTGTCGGGGATCCCAGGCTTGCCAGAGACCCACGCAAGATGAAACCTATGGATGCCTCCAAACCTGATGCTCATCGCCATCAAAACCCCTCCAGGTCCCACAAACCGCCCACTGGAGACGATGATGAGGAGTTTGAAAGAGAGCTAAGGGAAAGAGCAGCCTTGATCCCATTGGATCCCAGTCCTGGAGCCACACTGCGAGACCCGCGCTGTCAGATTAAGCCGTTTAGTCACATCCGGGTGGATATTCTCCTCCAGCGTCCGGTCTTTGCTCAAACCGTGGTTTGGGCTCCAGAAGACCTCATTCCTCTATTGATTCCCAAACAGGAGCACTCCATAAACCTGCCGCTCCCACCTTTAATAGCAGATGCTCAACTAAACCGTACCCTTTCCTCCCCTCCGGATCATCCTCCATCAGCAACTCCGTCTCCTCCTGATCCACGTCTCGCAGCCGCCCGCTTTAAGGAGGGTGTTAGTCGACTCGGGAGCCCTCCCGGTAGAACGGTAGATTCTCGCCACCATCATCCGGATAAGCCCTTGGACCCACGTACTCACAAGACTCTTGATCCCAGAATCAGCCGATCTGGCAGCCTGGACTCCAAGCCTCCAGGTGTGAGAGAGAGTCCATCAGGAGGAGGAGGAGATCCACGGCTACAGCGTGGATCCTCAAACCAACCTGTTGCCGCCTCCGTTAAGCCCGATTCGGAGAAGTTGCCTCCATATGCTCCCCGTCTGGCATCTTCCATCGGTGCAGGTCTTGATAGTCCAACCACGCTGTTAGGTGGGATCAGTCTATACGATCCGCGCAATCACAGCTTACTCTCCCCGAAACGTGAAAGCGAGGACCACCCTAAAAAGTCGAGTATCCTAAAACCTTCTGCGAAGCTCCAAAGCTCTCCACCACATGCCTCGCCGTCACAGGGAACAGGGATGGAAAAAGATGAAAAAAGTCCAGTTGATGACTCTGAGAGCAACACAAGTGGCTGTACGTCAAATCCTCCTCCTACTCCTCCTGTGCCTACAGTAATGCCAGCGTCTCCGTGTTCGCCAGTTCGAGCGCCAGCTCCCGCTGTGCACAACTTGCCCATCCAGGCACTAGCAGGACTGATACGGCCTGCTTACACGGACCCACGCCAGAACAAACCTGTGGGATCTGCCGGTGGGACTCCGCAAGAGGATGAGGACGACAAAGACAGTAAGAAGAAAGACAGGCCCCTGAGGGATGTCTTTAAAACCTTTGACCCGACAGCCTCACCATTCTGTCAGTAAACACACTTATACTAAATATAGCTCATGCATTCACTGTATTCTGTACTTTGTATTCACCCTGCATGTATATGAAGCTTTTCTATTTATTTATATTTGTTTGTACACATATTCTCCACTGCTGCATCATTGTCTAAGCAGAGATATTTTTCTTTTGGCTCTTGTGCGTTTATAGATTCTCATTAGATAGTCAATTTTGTGTCACAGCAAAGGACTTTATTTGCTCAAGAAGCATTTTAAGTACATGTGTATCTGGTATATGGACACTTTGGTAAGCAGAGTCTGCTGATCAGGTGCGTATTTGTAATATCAGTGACACATTGTTGCTTTAGAAGGTGAAAAGGGATGTGTGGCTTATAGTATTCATATTTGTAGTACTGTGTAATACATAAATGTATTAAAAATATACATTTTTGCTAAATTCCCACAGTATTTATCACATAACTACATACAAAGCATATATAAACACTGTAATATAGCAGAACTTCTATGTCTCATTTATCTAAAATGTGCATTTTCATCAAAGGTACAGTTGTGATTTTGGTGAGGGAAAAGGTTAATGTATGAGATTCCTTTCAGAGAGTCTATTGTAAATGGTTTTCTTTTTAACACAAGGCATTTTTCATCTTTTTTATTGTCATTGTTTTTTTGTGTAGATATTTTTATTGTATTTGTTTATGTATATTTTTCCACAGAAAATGCTGAATTGCTTTCGTGTTCTTTTACCATTGACTGAAATGCTAGTAAGGGAATTTAAATACAGCAGTCACTTTCTTCCTTTTTTTAATTCATTGTCTAAAATAAATTAAAAATGAATTGTGATTCTGATGTTGACTTCAGTCATTGTTGTAGCCTTCTGCCTAATGCATTATATTTGTTTTACAGTTAAATGTTTATTCAGAGGCCATAAAAGTGCTCTGTGCAAAAACAAAATGGTTTCAATGTCACATCATCATTTGTTTCTAAGTACAAATTGTACACCTGATCTTATATCTGAAATGTATGCTGAAATCTATCGCCAAAAATGTTTGTAATTGAAACATAATATAAAACAATTAGACAATGAGTTGAAAAATAGCAATTAGTGCAACCAAAAAAAGAGAACATTCCTAATGTAAGATTACAATCCTCGCAATTATTGAATGCGTAAATATGTATACCTCAACATATTTTTCTTCCTTTAGATTTCAGGAATATAAGTTAATATTTTTTGTATTAATTTTTTTCTACACAATTTTATAATATATAAATGTCTGAACATGTATAAGTTGTGTTTTTTATAAGTATTGCGGTAAATGATTTATACTGTAAATGTAATTTTTACAGTATAATTTCTATTTAGACTTTGCATTATGTACATTTTGTTATTTTTATGGCCTCTGAATACATTTCTTTTTGAAAATCACAAAGCACATTGTGTGCAGGCTCTTTTATGTTTTCTCACTATACAATAACAACAGAATAAAACCAAAAGTTACAGGCAAAAATTAAGACCATTTATTTCATGTTTACTCGTTTGTAATTCTCTAACACATTGATGGGTGGAGCGAGGCTGGGAGCCGCTGAATGCTGGGAGGTCCTACGTAGCCCCAAATCATCGGTTTCAGGGTTGAGCTGTTCTTGAGCTCGGTGGATAAGGAGACTCTTTTTCCACTGGAAACAGAAAGCTGCTGCTTTTGCTGCTTCAGAGTTTGGCTCAGGTTGTTTCAAACCCTGTAAAATCAGATAGAGCCATTTAAAATTGAAAACATCAAAATTGATCATGCCAGATAACATAAAAGCGAAGATAGACACCACTACTTTTTACTCATTCCCTGTTGTTATGCACCAGACTTTGGTTTCCTTTTTGCCTTGTCTGTTCACCACAGTGAATCTTTTGCTCCCTAAATCTTATTTTGGAGGAAAGCTTTTTCAACTTCTCTTACCCTGATGCAAGCAGTTTCTGCAGCTCGTACTCCTTGTATAACCGTCCGGAGTAGATTCTGTGCGTTCTTCACCAGGATCTCATCTGATGATTTGCACCCAGGAGTAACTGCATTAACACTGGAGAGACACCATGCACCCCTTGGGTCACATGAGATTTTTGCATGTTTAATTTATTGGTAATATTGTCGTTTAAACAAGATTGAATTTGTCAGTGATGTAGGGAAGAAAGACCTTCAACCAGAATTGTTGGGATTCGGGGAGATTAATATGCTATTGATTATCTCTCACCTAGATATGATGGTAAGTTGGTTGGAAATGGTAAGAATCTGCTCTGCAATGACACAGAGCTCATCTGTGCAATGCTTGTCCAAACAGTGGTCCGCTATGACACACACAAACTGGGTGATCGACTGGCCACTTGAGACGAGATCTTTAGCAGATGTTACAAAAGCATCTTTAGTCTACAGGTGAAACAAACTTTTGTAAATATGGGAACATAACCTTTTTTTCAAAACAAAACTTTAAAAGTTTCTGACCTGGATTGGCCCTTTCTTCTTTAGGTACTGGGCCATGTCATACAGTTTATCTGCCATTTCTTTTGTCACCTTGACAATCTGGTTACCCTTGTCATCCCACTTCTCAGTCTCCCATTTCAGAAAGAGAGACGTGTAAGAGAGAGTTGTACCTACTAAAGTGAACACAGGACCTCCTGGGCTCCTCTGGGATGTCTCTTCCTAGGGTAGATAAATTATATTTTACATGGCTTAGTCTAAATTGTTGTCCATTCATGTACAATAACATGATTTATAAACAATTGTGTTACCTTCGTTGGTTCCTGATTGGACACATCTGGGATACTGGTACTTGGTTTGCTTTTAATAGGTACTTGAGTATTTGTGGAAGTAGGATGTTGTGTTGCCTTTTGTGTCCGGGACATGACAAATCCACTTGACTCTTTGCCCTGCAAGCCACACTTGATCTCTTCCTTTGTGACCACAAGAATTCCATCTACTTTACTGAGTTCTTCAACAAGGTAATGTGCCTTTGCTGACCAGCACTGTGACTGAACATCAAGAGTGAGAGTGTCTCCAAGAGTTTGCGTCTCTGCTATTAATCTGGCTCTACTCACAATGTCTGACATCTGAAATGTCAAGTGGTCATTAATGAATCTCAGATTGGACCTTTCCTTTGGGTCTCTAATGAAGTTGAAACAGTTCTGGATGGACTCTGCTGCGCTTTTAACATTCTGCATGAGCAATTCTGCAGCACTTTCAAATTGTGCAAGTTTATCTTCAGTTTCCATGTCACTGTCTTTTGTTTGGACCGAGCATGCCAAAGCAATAGTATTTTGAATGGCCATTACATAATCTTGGTTAACTTTGCTCAAAAGACAAGCCAGTGCTTTCATTTTAATCTGAAGCTGTCTCTGAAGCAGCTCGGACTTTGCCAGTATCAGGGCACTTGAGAGGGACACCGTACTAACCCCTTCAGCAGCTTGTAGGTAGGAGTCCATAAGCGTCTTCACGTCTTCTTGTAGCTCTCCTAGCAGCTTTACTTTATAGGTGTCTCGACAGTTCAGAGAAGACAATCTTGCGGCTTCTTGTATACGAAGCGAGTTCTCGGACAGTACTGCCAACCATTTCTTGGGTGTCATTAGATGTGTAATTAGGTGCCCCTTACCATCAGTAGTAGTAGTTCCCAACATCTTATCCAATGAGTTCAACAGTACTTGGACAGACAAGGCCCAAAGCATGCAGTGACCATCAAGCTCATCAGTTCGAGTTGGTCTTGAACCCAATATGTCTGTGAGATTCTTGGTGATGGTTTGAGCTTTTTGGAGCTTGCTCTGCAAAGACCCTATACTCTCATGACACCCACCTATCAACTTTATATCTGCTGATGTCACAAGTTGCACAGCATCTGCACATAAACACATGACCTCAGTGAGTTCCTGTTTGATGGACTCCAACATATTTGGTGCATAGTTTTGGAACATGGAGGATATAGCATGGTACCACATCCCAGCCACTGGCAGCAGTATCTTCCGCACATTTTTTATGAGGTCAGAGAATTGCATACTGTGCTTGTAAATGCTATCTGTACCCATGGCTGAGCTCATGGCTGTTTCCTGCGCTGTCTGAACTAGCAAGGGTGTCAATGACACGAGTTTGGACCGCAGACTTTCCACTTGATCATTATCAGCTGCGTCTATGACACTGATGGCTTCTCTTGTAGCTTGGGCATAGCTATTTGAGAGTCCTAGAACTCCAGTGCAAGCCATGTTGAGAGCCTCTACATCTTTACCTTTGGTCATGCAGACAACTTCACACAAAAGAGGCAACATCTCAATATTATGGAGCTGCGCAACAGCTTTAGATTCCACGACTGGTGCAATCCATGCTTCTTCGGTGATTGACACAACATGGTCTATTATTGTTTGAACAGCCTGATTCTCCAAACCAACTTCAAGCTGACAAGGAATTTCTTCACTAGTGGAACTTTGCACTAAAGATTCTGTTTTATGAGAGTCTGCAGTTAAGCTTTCATGTTCTGAAACGGGCGTAGTACATGGTACAGCACCAGCAGACTGGCGGGCCCCCTCTCGAAGTGGGCTGAGAAGATGTGGATGCTGCAAACCATCAAGTCCTTCACGTAGAATGTCAAAGTGCTTTAAAGCTGTTGAGACACTAGTAGAAAGCAATGAGAAAGCCTCAATGCTAAGACTGGTGTGAGAATATATATCAGTGACACAGCTTGCAACTTCAGCAGCAGATCCTTCCGCTTGCTTTATCAGAACCAGGAGTCCATTACGGTAGATTGGATTGTCACTCCTACTGACATGTCTTCTCACGAGCTGGATAACCAAACTCATATGGCCAATGAGCATGCTTGCCTGTTTTGTGAGAAACTGTGCATCTTCATCTTTATGTGCCTCAATGCACCCCTTGAAGTTGTTCTCCATCTCCTGCAAAGCAACACAGACGAAGTCCTTCACATTTATAATGCTACTACAAGCATGCAAGAGCTGCTCCATCTCCTCTGACCATCTCTGATGCATCTCTTTTAGTTTTTCCAGAGCTTCACTTGAACGCACCTTGTCATCCTCAAAATTTTGTACAAGTGCTGCAATTGCATGTTTCAGTCTCATAATGCATCCCCTTGAGTTCTCTACACCCTCAAGACTCTTTTCATCACACGCTAAAGCAGAGATGAAGCCAGCCACCTCTGATATTTTGTCAGCATGAGCCATTAAGGATTCCAAGTGCACATGAAGTGTTTCCACATCCAACCCATCATCATCTTGCTCATCCTGGAAAGTACAGCCTACGGTGTGCACCAACTGTTCCAAGGGAGTTGAACTTGTGACAAATATGTTCATTACTTGCAACTGGGTGGCTTTTACCACAGCATCTTCAAGTTTGTGGATTTGCTGCAATAGGGAAGCACATGATTTTGCAAGCTGTTGATCATCACAGCATTTCATGTGTTGTGACGTCTCTGACCAGAGCTGAAGGACTTGCTTGGAGTGTGCAGCAACCTCAAACTGAATATCCCTCCGAGACGTGTTTGCTACCGCCATGGTGTGAAACACTAGGTCATGAAGTATAACATCAAACCCACCATCTTTAACAGAAGCAGGGTCAGATAGCAGTCTTAGTATCTTGTTCTGTATTTCAGTGTAGTATCCACATGAACCCGACAAAGCTGGTTCACAGTTGCTCTTGAGTGTGGTTATGATGTCAGTTACAGTTAAATCCACCTGGTTTAAGATGTACAGCTTTGCACCCTGAGCCTCTTCGCTGTGTGGATGTTTGATGGTTGTGTACATGGCAGTATGCAGCATGGAAACACATTTTTTCAGGGTTTCCAGAGAAGCCCTCAAATACTCTTGCTGTTTCCCGTCACGCAGTTCCTGAATTCTTTCCACCACTAATTTGTGAAGAAACAGCATTGCCTTTGAGTATACTTGAAATGCTTTTAATAAGGACGAGATGTTCGCTGCAGCTCCAACTTGAGAAAGACACAGCATAAGCCAGTCAGCAGCCGCTGTGATCTTCCTTACTGTTGCATCATCTTCAACTAGCAGGATCTATAGTTAAAAAATAATTGGAATTGGTGTCATTTCAATCATGTAAGTCGATCGTGTTTAGATGGTAAACCTTTTTCTGCAAAACTCAAAAGATTTGATTGGAAGTTCATGTTTAAGGTTTAGGGATAGATTTACCCCTAGGGTTGCAGCACAACTCTAAATAAACTATGAATTCCCCATGTGAGTTTTGCAGGTCGTTTCACAGAATAAGAATTACCGTCTGGACACAAACATGTACTGTAGGCTAGGGCTCCTAACTCTGGCCCTAAAGGTTCACTTTCCTTCCTCCATCTCTAATCAAACACACATGAATAAGCTAAACAAGGGCTGTGTCCAAAATCACCCCCTATTCCCTCATTCACTATTCCCCACATTACTTCACTAATATAGTTAACTTGAGGGAGTGAATGGAAACGAGTGAGTAAATTCAGACACCGAGTGCCACTTTTGCATAGTTTCTGCTTGCTGTTTAATAATCACTTGAAACAGCAAACTGGCAGCTCCAGTAGTAAGATGGAAAGATTTATCTTGAACTCTGTCATGGAAACAATGAATAAACCTTAATTAAACAATAAAATAATACATTAAAGAGGACTTTATACCTGTATGATATTACACTGTAGCCACATTGGACCAGCGGTTTGGAAAATGGATGAATGGATGATTCAACTGAGGCGCCATCTTCTGGTCAGACACGGTAATTCATTCAGCACACGACTCTTACAGTGCATTATGGGTATTCTCTAGCTGTTGAGCGTACTTCAGTTGTACACTCATTATTGCGGTGCATTGTGGGATTAAATGAGTGCACTCGATAATGGCTCTGTCCCAAATAGCACACCTCATATGCACTTTCGGTCTTGTGGACAATGGGTGTCGTGTGTCCGTTAAGCAGACTTCTTCCCGACAGTCAAAGCGGCGTAACGTCACGAAAGTGCGGACTCGTAGGAAGACCGCGAGTGCTTAGGGTGCCATTTGGGACAGGGCTATCGTTCACTATGGTCACCACTTTCGGACACTACTACAAATGTTTGTCTCCTCAAGTGCCCTATTTAAGGGTATAGGGGGCGATTTCGGACACAGCTAAAGTCTTCAGGATTAATAGAAAGTTACAGGCAGGCAGTGTTGTGTGTAACTAATTAGGAAATGCTGCATTTTACAGTACAGTACTTACAGTGTACTTACCTTATATTACCCAGTACTTTGTACATGGGTTTAGGTTAGGTTTAGGGGTAGGTTCAGGGTTAGTACCTAGTTATTACCCAGTTATTGTAATTACTATAATAAGTACATAGTATTTACATGGGAAACAGGACTGTAAAATGAAGCGTTACCACTAATTACTAAGTAATCTTACTAAATACAGGTCCTTCTCAAAAAATTAGCATATTGTGATAAAGTTCATTATTTTCCATAATGTAATGATAAAAATTAAACTTTCATATATTTTAGATTCATTGCACACCAACTGAAATATTTCAGGTCTTTTATTGTTTTAATACTGATGATTTTGGCATACAGCTCATGAAAACCCAAAATTCCTATCTCAAAAAATTAGCATATCATGAAAAGGTTCTCTAAACGAGCTATTAACCTAATCATCTGAATCAACTAATTAACTCTAAACACCTGCAAAAGATTCCTGAGGCTTTTAAAAACTCCCAGCCTGTTTCATTACTCAAAACCGCAATCATGGGTAAGACTGCCGACCTGACTGCTGTCCAGAAGGCCATCATTGACACCATCAAGCAAGAGGGTAAGACAGAAAGAAATTTCTGAACAAATAGGCTGTTCCCAGAGTGCTGTATCAAGGCACCTCAGTGGGAAGTCTGTGGGAAGGAAAAAGTGTGGCAAAAAACGCTGCACAACGAGAAGAGGTGACCGGACCCTGAGGAAGATTGTGGAGAAGGACCGATTCCAGACCTTGGGGACCTGCGGAAGCAGTGGACTGAGTCTGGAGTAGAAACATCCAGAGCCACCGTGCACAGGCGTGTGAAGGAAATGGGCTACAGGTGCCGCATTCCCCAGGTCAAGCCACTTTCGAACCAGAAACAGCGGCAGAAGCGCCTGACCTGGGCTACAGAGAAGCAGCACTGGACTGTTGCTCAGTGGTCCAAAGTACTTTTTTCGGATGAAAGCAAATTTTGCATGTCATTCGGAAATCAAGGTGCCAGAGTCTGGAGGAAGACTGGGGAGAAGGAAATGCCAAAATGCCTGAAGTCCAGTGTCAAGTACCCACAGTCAGTGATGGTCTGGGGTGCCATGTCAGCTGCTGGTGTTGGTCCACTGTGTTTTATCAAGGGCAGGGTCAATGCAGCTAGCTATCAGGAGATTTTGGAGCACTTCATGCTTCCATCTGATTTCATTTTTCAGCACGACCTGGCACCTGCTCACAGTGCCAAAACCACTGGTAAATGGTTTACTGACCATGGTATTACTGTGCTCAATTGGCCTGCCAACTCTCCTGACCTGAACCCCATAGAGAATCTGTGGGATATTGTGAAGAGAAAGTTGAGAGACTCAAGACCCAACACTCTGGATGAGCTTAAGGCCGCTATCGAAGCATCCTGGGCCTCCATAACACCTCAGCAGTGCCACAGGCTGATTGCCTCCATGCCACGCCGCATTGAAGCAGTCATTTCTGCAAAAGGATTCCCGACGAAGTATTGAGTGCATAACTGAACATAATTATTTGAAGGTTGACTTTTTTTGTATTAAAAACACTTCTTTTATTGGTCGGATGAAATATGCTAATTTTTTGAGATAGGAATTTTGGGTTTTCATGAGCTGTATGCCAAAATCATCAGTATTAAAACAAGAAAAGACCTGAAATATTTCAGTTGGTGTGCAATGAATCTAAAATATATGAAAGTTTAATTTTTATAATTACATTATGGAAAATAATTAACTTTATCACAATATGCTAATTTTTTGAGAAGGACCTGTAATTACCTACTTATTCCCTCGAAAAGTAAAGTTAGGGATTACTCTTAATTTTTCTGTAATTTAATTAAAGTTACTTCTAATGTAATTGAGCTAAATACTGTGTATAGACCAATACGATCTCACAGCAATTCGTATGCATTTTATGAGGTGGCTAAATCGTACGACCTCACTCGTACAAATTAGCCACCTTGTAAAATAAGTATGAAATATCATGAGATCAGACTGGTATTAACTAGAAAAATTCTATATAAAACAGTAGTGGGTTTACCATCAAAATGTATTGTCTGATGTTAAAAAGTATGTTTATTATGTAACCTTCTCCCTTTAAATTTTTTGGTCAGTTTAAGGATAATTCATGCAATTTTATAGTATTTATTTGAAAGAATTCAAACAGTTTCTTGTCTATCCTTGTATTATTCAGCTGGTTGAGGTTGATATGGGATTTAGAAAGTAATTAGTAATTAAAAGTAATTAAATACTTTTTAGAAAGAGTAATTAGTACAGTAATTTATTTTTTTAGAGTAACTTACCCAACACTGCAGGTTAGTTTGATCAAGGACTAAAGAAAGTAAACACTGACTGAGGTCTAGAGCTGATATAAGCCTACAGTTCACGACCTATAACTCTAATTTCAGAATTAAGTTATTTTTCTTTACAGCACAAAAGATGTTACCTTGACCACACCTAACAGCACGTTTTGAGTGGCTTCGATGAGTTCTTCTCTGTGCTCTATGACCTCTGGTTGTATGCTGAGCTTTTGGGTGGCCAGGAGCACATGTTGACCGGAAACAGTCAGGGATTCCACAAGTGGATCCATCTCCATTTTCAGGATCTCGTCTTCAGTATCTGTCACTAGCCTGAATGCAAGGATATGAGGTATAACGTGAATATCAATCCTCTGTTGACCCGATATATCATCGAACAAAAAAGTAGCATGGTATTTCCTTGTTTTTTCCCCCCTCATGGTACAAAGCTAATGTTTTTTTTGTTTTTTTTACATGTACTATAGTAATTCCCCCACTTTTGCTTTCATACGGCAACATTTCAGAATCAGAATGAAATTTAATGCCAAGTATGTTTACACACACACACATTTATATGCTTCACCTTCTACCCCGTTAGAAAAAAAATTCATGCAACTGACCTTGTTGCTACAGCTGCCATGTTTTTGGATGCTTTGGCCACGGCTTTAGCTGCAGCTTCCAGTGGGACGAATTCGAGGAGTTCAGTCTCGCTCCGGCACAGCAGGATGAGGTGACACAGGTGAGTGGACAGAGGAGCTGCAACCCGCTCTATTGAGCTCGTTTTTATCAAGCCATCCTCCAGTACAGATGTCATTCCTCTAGCACAAGAAATAAGCACTTTTACTGAATACATGTCTATATAAATGTATTACTTGGGGGAACAAAACATTACATGTGCAACTCTGAGAGTGGGATATCAGGTCAAACAACTTCAGATACTGACTTTGTCTCTTTAAATGGATATATAAAAATAAGCATACCCGGTGGTGTAGTAGCTCCATGCAAGTGCTCTGCATGTCACACAATGAACGAGCTAATGAATAATGCAGTGCATTTGCAGTGTTGCAGAACTGTTTGTTTGGCTCTCGGATGTCCCATGGTAACCAAAGTAATTTATCCCAAACTAATTACAAAGTGAGATAAAGACCTAGTGAAATTGTGTAATGACAAGTGCAACTAAAACAATCAATACTTTAATTCAGAATTTTAAAACACAATACATTTCTGTGCAGTGTCATTTGTTTATACGTCAAAAAAATTGGCCTAGAATTCAAAAGAACCATTTTTAAACACATTTTTAAGATGATAACCAGACGCCACTTGCTAAATTCCTACTACTCAAGCATATTACTTTTATTTTTTATAAAGCATATAATTTTATAATGAATTTGGTCATATATTAATAAGTAAAAAATAGCAGACATTGAACATTGTAAAGTGTAAACTACGCTAGTTTTACACTAGAGGGCCTCAGTGCTACAAGCAACACACTAAATATTTTGGGTGGCACCGAAACAAAACAGAGACGAAACATCTGTTTGTGATTTTTAATTTTAAAATGGCAGTTTCAGTAGATAAATATACAGCTTGAGCTTGTACAACAAACATATTTCTCAATACATCTATAAAACTGAAATTCAGTGACAGTAGTTTATTCTAAAATGCTCAAAATAGGTGATAATGGCAACAACACTCACAGTTATGTTACACACTTACAATGTCAAGTATGTGTCTCTCTGAAACACACCGATGCAAGAACCTGGTGTTGGGCCAGACATGAAATCAGACGTGTTTTTGCCATGCCATGGTGATATATATATATATATATATATATATATATATTTGAAAATCTTCCAGAGATCATTTGCCATCCAATTGCAAAGCTATTGATCATTTGGTAAACAATTACTTTCAATGAAACCCTCTAAAATGAGAGGGAAATGGAAAATGTAACAAAACAAACAACCAAGTTCAATGAACGTCTAAAACAACATCAGTTCCATTTTTGTCTTTCAGATGAGATATTTTAAAATCTCTGTATTAAAAAGCTATCAAGCTCCGTGCCGTTTCTGCATTGGTAACAAGCTTTGTTTGAGCGGTTAAAGGCTGTGAAGTCTGACAGCTCATGTAAAGGGCTGCGCTCTGAGTGAAGTCCAAACAAGATGTTCTCATAAGCTCCAAAGTACGAGTTTGTGCCCAGTGATGAAGTACTGCACATTCCCACCTATTTTTAGGCCATTACACACTGCAGGTCCTACATGGTTAAAACACGTGCCTATGCAGTCTGAACGTCAAAAAACCTGTCATGGGATTTGTTAAAAAGCAGGAGACATACTATATGGTGTTAGATTGACTGTAGAAGAATAACACAGAACATGCTACAAGTCCAAAAAGAACATTTTTATACTTGCAGTAGAATTGTAATTGTTTTTATCTTGAGATCTTAAGTCAAACAATTGTGACATTGTGAGTGAAAAAGGATTCGATGAGGAGAATTTGTAGGCTGGGATCTGATTCATTGCACCCATTAAGAATTGATTAGATAATGAAAAGTTTCTATTTGACAAGTGGTTGGAAAATAAGCTAAGTCAGTAAAAGTTCATATATTTTGGTGAAAGATTATGAAGACTTCTCCTTTGGAATATCATGCATCTTTCAGTGGGGTCAATATCCAGTGCAGAACAAACAATGCTCTAAGCTGTGAATTTCACATATCATGAAAAAAACGTGTTTGAGCTGAGAACGTAGATGCTTTTCTCTTTCTGTTTTTTAACACAACTGGACTGAAATGAACAACTCGAGCAGTTGCGATGATGCAGTTTGTCTGATAACTGTTCTCCAGATTTTGCTATGTATTCTCTGTAAATGAAAACTTGAGAGGATAAAGAGATACAATCCATCTTCAAGGTCTCCCCTTCATCTGAAAACACTGTGAAGGAATAACATCATCTCTTTGGCGTGTGTCAGTCATCAGTGCTTTAAAAACAACTCTTGAAGCTCTCTTCTATACAGTATGGAATACATTTTATAAAAAATAGATTTTTTGCTTTTCAACAGCGCCCTGAGGGTTGTAATTGTCTGCTAGTATTGACACAATATCCACATTCCTTTTCAGGAAGTCTCTCTTTCCGTCTCTTCAAGAGGCCTGTCCCATTGGGATCAATGGTATTCCACTGCGAGTGTTTTCTGGCAGGCCACACGGTCACCTTAAACGTCAGCTAGATCACCATCAATGAAAAAAAGTGTCAAACCTCCAGAAAATCTGGAGAATATTCTTTTCTTCCACATATGGAAGGCTGGAGGGTTTTAGGAGAGAGCCGTGATGAAGGTAGCAGCTTATTGGATTTTCTGAACCCAATCCAAGCTCTCATTGGCTCTTCTGGACCCAATCCCAGCTTTCATCGCTGTCCTTCCTGTTCTTTTCCGCCTCTATGATTTCTCTGTAATGCCTCCTGAAGAATCCCATCTGCAAAACGCAAAAATAATTGTGTCAGCAACATTCAGGCTGTGACAGTGTACAGATGTACAGACACTCGCTGACAAAATTACACCCCGTTTCCCAAGAAAATGCTTTCATTAGTGTGAAAACATGAATACTTTTATTCAGCAAGGATGCATTAAACTGATCAAAAGAAACAGTAAAAACATTTATAATGTTACAGAAGATTTCTATTTTAATTAAATGCTGTTCTATTCATTAAAGAATTCTGAAAAATGTCAGTTTCCATAAAATTATAAAGCAGCACAATAGTTTTCAACATTGATATTAATAATCAGAAATGTTTCACGAGCAGCAAATCATCATATTCGAATGATTTCTGAAGGATCATGTGACACTGAAGACTGGAGTAATGATGCTGAAAATTCAGCTTTGATCACAGGAATAAATTAGTTTAACATGAAATAGAAAGCATTTTAAATTGTAATAATATTCCACAATTTTACTGTATATTTGTTAAAATAAACGCAGCCTTGGCGAGCAGAAGAGACTTCTTACCAAAACATTAAAAATATTACCAACCCCAAACTTTTGATCGACAGTAGAAAAAGGAAGGACAACTACTTATTTTAACTGGCAGATCAGATACACTCAACCTAATGCAGTCCTGCTGTAAGAGGATAGGGGATGGAAAAATGTATTTAATCAAATTAAATATAGTCTATGAAAATACCACACGTTTTGAAGGCCTTGATCTAACATAAGGTTTCATTATGAAATCCCTAATGACTGATGATATTAAAACTGTAAGAGGAATGCTTAATCATATAGGTATACAAAAATATTTATACGTCCTATAAATGTACATTGGCAATGGTATTAGGTGTCATCAATGCCTGGATTGAATGTGTACACATTCATATTTTGAATTGCTAATGAAATTTGAGCCACAGCAGAGTGGAAGTTTTTAAATGAATAACTATATATATACAGTTGCAATTGAAATTATTCAACCCCCATTGCAAATCAGGTTTTTTGGCACAATTTACAGACTTTCAGCTGTTTGCAGTGAACAAATCAAACTAAAGTAATTTAAATAGCTCAACGCAACAAATGTGGTTTCCCCAAATTCAACTGAAAATGCAACTCTTAATGAGTTCTGCAGTTTCAGAATTATTCAACCCCTTCATGGCAAGCAGCTTCAGTACTTAGTAGAACACCTTTAAACAAGATGTATAACCAGACAACAGCTTCTGGCAGCATTTCTGGGGAATCTTAACCCATTCCTCATGAGCAATGGCCTCCAGTTCAGGAATATTCTTGGGTTTGTGTGCTGCAACCACCTTCTTCAAATCCCACCAGAGACTTTTTATGGGGTTTAAGTCAGGTGACTGTGATGGCCACTAGAATCTTCCAGGACTTCTTCTGAAACCAAGGCTTGGTGGAATTTGGGGTATGCTTGGGATCCGTGTCCTGTTCAGTGACGCTCAAGCTTAAGGTTCCTCACTGACAGCATGAAGTTTTCTTCTGGGATTTCCTGATACTTCAATAAATCCATCTTGCCTTCCACAAGCTGCAGGTTTCCAGTGCCAGAGGACGTAAATCAGCCGCAGAGCATCACCGACTCATGCTGAACTGTAGACAGTGTTCATTCCAGAATATGCTTCATTCTTCTTCCTCCAGACATACGCTGATCCATAGGGCTGAAAAGTTCCAGTATTGTTTCATCGCTCCACAGAACAGAATCGCAAAACCTCTGTGGCTTATTTATATGATTTTGAGCAGATTGGACGCGACTTTTCATGTGCTTTTGGGTCAGTAGTGGTGTAGTCTTGGAGTTCTGACATGTGTTTAGTACAAGCCGTATTGTGCCGCTGAAACCTCAGTGCCTGTAGTCACCAAGTCTTGCTGCAGGTCTTTTGCAGTTACTCGAGGGTTTTTCTGAACCTGCCTTCTGGTTGCAGCTGTTGATGGCTGCCCTTTTCTGCCCCGTCCAGGTAGTGTAACCACTGTTCCCTTAACTTTGAACTTGCAAACTATGCTTCCATGGCGTCTCTAGGAACATTTAGTGCCTTCACTATCTTTTTTGTATCCTGTTCCTTGTTTGTGAAGAGCGATGAAATCTTCTCTTAACGTTTTGGACCATTCTTTTGACTTCTATTTCATGTGTTCTAGCTCAAGCACACCTGGTGTGGTCAAGCCCTTCATTAGTTGCATCAGGTGTGCTAGAGACAACACCTTTTTTGCAGATTTGTGCTGTTGTAGTATTTTATTCAGGGGGTTGAATAAATTTGAAACAGCAGAAGTCATTAAAAGTTGCATTTTCAGTTAAATGTGGGGAAACCACTTGAAACATTTGTTGTGTTGAGCTATTTTAGTTACTTTTGTTTGATTTGTTCATTGTAAACAGCTAAAAGTCTGTACATTTTGCCAATAAACCTGATTTGCAATGGGGGTTGAATAATTTCGATTGCAACAGTGTATGTATGTATATATATATATATATACATACAGTGGAATATGGTCCAATTTATTGTATGGAAAACTCCTTTGTGTTTCTCAAAAGAAAGAAAATCACACAGATTCTGAGCAACAAGAGAGAGTAAATGATGTCATTTTTGAGCTAACTATCTTTGTGTAGTTCGAGCCAACGGAGCAGCTGGGAGTCAGATAACTAGTGGGATGGGCGACACAGATAGCACTACTGTAAAGGAAATGTGCTGTTCCTCTTCCTGTGACTCAACAGGTTTGTCTTTGTTTGAATGCGGTTTATTGATTCAGACCTCGGCTCTCTCCAGGCATTTCCTGAAGCTGGAGTAGCTGGACATGTGCAGCTCATGTTGAGGAGGTTTACTTTGGCAGTTTTGGGATTTGGGGGCGAAAGTATCCCTACACCAACATTCCAGGATTTGCTCTAGTATTCCCGCTGGAAAGTAATGGAGTGGAAAAGAAAAGAAGGTCTTGTTCAAGAAGCCTTGAAATCCGTTCGAATCGCTTTTATGTGTATGTGTAAATTATTGTCAGTGCTGTGTTTTGTTCACTTTACGGTCGGACTAAAGCTCTCTATTGACCCCTCAGGCCAAGAAAAACATCAGTAGTGTGTGAATGAGGGTCTAAGGGACATGTGACCCTCTACAAGACTCCCGCAAAGTCTAGCTGAGGGAAGTATATTTCCAAACTAAAGTGGCTCTGTGCTTTTACTTTGCACAATGACAATAAAGTTGAATCTGAATCTAAAGTACCAAGACCATCAATGCACTAATTATAATCCAAGTCGTCATTCATGTACTGCATCATTTCACTGAGGTTTCATTATCTAAGATTTGTTACTGTACTTCAAACAAAAAAACAGATCATCCACATCCGTTTTACTGTGCCTTTTTTTGTCAGAGGATATTAAAAGCGACCCAGTGCTAATTTAACTGTAATGGGACGCTGCACATGAGCAGGTGGTTGTACTCTTTCAACACACGTGACCTGATGGGTCACATTCTCTGCTGACATTTACTTTTAAAGAACTGAACTGCTGTCTAACCAGAACCATTTCAGGCTTTTGATTTCTACTGGGTCTCATGTGAAAAGACAAAGTGAACATGAAGAGCAAACAGGCTCATTTGGACTGGACATCTCTGTGTGTTGGACCAATGAGGGAGGAAACCTAGTATGAGCATGTGTATGGTTCATCATCCACTGTTGATTCTGGAATAATGTTTATATCACAAACCACTCTTAAATATCAGCATAACCCTGAAATCAAGAGAAATGACGGGTAGATAATGTTGTTCAAGTTGTTGAACTCAATCCTCAAGGCCTTAGGAACGATCTGAAAAGTGTGGCGTACACGAATCATAAAGCTTTTCAGTGTGGCTCATGAATATTAATTAGTTGCCTATATCAGGTAAGTGTTTGTTAACAGTAGTCTATTACTGTTTACCCGATTCAGTCCTGTGTCGAGTGTAAATATAAAATATAAGTAAACTCCACTGTGTAAGCTACCCTTTTAATTTAGGTGCCAATGAAATGAGTTAAATTTTTTTGTTTTATTTTTTATTCTGTGTTTTATGATTTAATACAAATTCATAAAACTTGCATTACCTGTTTTTTTCAATGTTTCAACATTTTTGAAAGAAGTCTCTTCTGCTCACCAAGTCTGCATTTATTTAATCAAAAATACAGTAAATATTATTACAAATAAAAATAAAAATAGTGATATGGATTCATTGTCCAGTTCTAGTGGTTTCTACAGTAGATGCTTCTGCTTGGTCTTACAGTCGCTGTTTTACAGTATGTGGACGGCTCCTATTTCTTCCTCTGCACAGTGACCGGAACTCATAAAATATGATTATTTCCCAAAAAGTGTGGGTGGTGAAATATCTAAACATGTTAAACGTTTGGTGCACTCCTGCCAACCCTAAATCTAATCCTAACCTACTCCTAAAATCAGAGAGAAATGCTGGGCTGATAAGAATGTCATTCAAGCCCCTAAATCCAACAGCAACCTCAAGTATTTTCTCCAGAACCAACACAGATGTTGATCCAGAAACATGTGTTGTCGAAAGCGGTACCTTCCAGAGCAGCACAGCGAGAAGCAGAAAGATGAGGATCCCAACCAGCAGACTGATGGCAATGATCCATCCCACCACGTAACCCCTGGGCTCCTGACTGTGAAGAGCCTCAAACACCAGCTGCAAGAGAGTGAACATACACACAACATTCAGCAGAGCCCGTCATAACCTCACTGAGTTAAATAAACATAGCAGAGATCGTCATATCTCAGTGGGACCAAAGATATGATTTTATAGACTGTATGAATCAGTGTGTCATTTCCTGAATGTTATCATGTCTACAGCATATTAGGCACTGACTCAATCAAAGGGAAATGAGATTTCAAGTCAACAAATCAATCAAACACACATCCGTGAAGGTTTTCATTTATCCAGATCATTGTTGAATGTCAGTAAGAGATCATTTATTTACAACTGAACTTCATTTATCTAAGGATGAGCTATCCTTCTAAATAACACTCGAAACACATACATACAAGTTTTATGCACAATATGTGTTATATGGCATACGTGCTTGCTGAGCGTTAAATGTGGAAGAATTTCACCTCTGACAACCATAATGTACTGTCACAAAAACACAGCGAGAGCAACAGTTGCATGTAAATGTTGCATGAAAAGCCCAGTCTGGAGAAGGATGCCAGCCCAGATAAATCTCGCTTCAGCTTCTGGCCACACTTTCACTCCTTGAATATTGAGGGCAGAAATAAAATACCAAAGTTCACAGCCTGCAGTCATGTAAAATCACAAATGAGATCTCTTTAATATCTCAGTTGTTTCTTCTAAGCAGTAATACGATACAAATGAAGAGCTTTGAAGAAGTCTCCTGCTTTGAAGAAGTTTCTCCTGAGACCCCAGTATCTCACATGTGTCTCCTCTGAGTTATGATCTCTTCTCAAACTATAAACTCTGCTCAGATTTGCCACGTTTTTTTTCCCCAGCACTATTTACTTACTTTTAGGAGCTTCTGAGGTGAAGTCGATCCTGAGCTATGAAAGAGCAATAATATCTTCCACTGTGTGCGGTCTATGAGATAAACAGTACTATATCACTTCTATTCTTGACTAACAATGGAAACTGAAGGGTAAGATATAAATATCGCACTAAATATATCTAAAGCATTTGTTGAGTTCAGCTGACTCAGCCGAAGACTAAAGTAAAGATATAGTAGCATATAAAGGTTTAGCGATCACAATCGGTCTGTCATTTCCAATTTGTCTAGGTGGCTGTGAACATGATGGAAATGATACATTTGAAGCATGCTAGAAGACTGTGTGGTATTAATGCAATTTCTAAATGAGAGTTGCATGTCCACCATTTGCACGAGGGACTGTCTTGTGCAACTTAATAAAAGATTGCTCTGGGACTAATGCATTTCCTAAGTGCCGAGGGCAGAAGGGGCACAGACCCATTAAACATCCCTTTTAGGAATTGGCCACTACACTGGTTGAAACCGGGTCAGAAACCCAATCAGCTGAATGCAGGGATGAGTGAGATGCCATGGCACCAGACACCATCAGCTTCACTGAAACACGTCCCATATTCCTCCAATCAATCGGCACGCCGAGGCCTGCAGTATTAGAGGCGACTGTTCCTGAGCACAGCTGTAGAGTAAAAAAAGCCTCCTACTCCCATATGAACAGCAAACTCGACCCACATCTACTACGAGTTGATGAGCTGCGAATCATGCAAACGGACAATTTAATTCTCTTCCGTGCATCAGGGGTCCTGATCGGTTTCAAAGACAATAATCATACCGGTTTCAATCACACAATGAAAACCACTAGCATGTCGGAGTGTTGAGTGTAGTTTACAGTAATGGTACAAATATGCTTGGCAAGAAATGCCTGACTGTTGGTTTGGATAATTCATCCATTTGATCACTCACAGAAATCTCCTCTGGAAGTCCGGTGGACACCTCCACGGCCCTGTCGTCCAGCTGCACGTGACCTCGTGTCACAAACTGGATCACAGAGGAGCTGTCCTGCAAACCACACATAAAGACAGACATTTTTACAGACAGACAGAGATGCATCAGCCTAATTTATAAATTTGAAGGCACTGCTCAATTGTTCCAGTTACCATGTCTTTTTGTAGCAAAATATCGTGTTAAAACTGTTGTTTAGCACTGTTTTTGATTACGGTTTCTGTTTTATTAGTTGTATAATATATATATATTAATATATGCAAAGCTGAATTTTCAGCATCATTAATCCAGTCTTCATTGTCACATGATCATTAAGAAATCTTTCTAATATGCTGATCTGTTGCTCAAAAAACATTTCTTATGGTAGCCTGACTGTAATTTAACTACTTTTAAATGAGTAATTTAGTATTAAATTCTGCAGCATTTAAAATTTGAATCAGATCAGTAAATTAAAAATCACAGAATTTCCTTCACCACACTCTCATGACTTGCATTGACATTACAATAACTTTTTTACATTATTAGGGCATTATTAGGCCAATTACTCACCCTCTGTATTATTTCAGTGTTCAGTAGTATTTGTACATCTATACTTGTGGCCTCTTCTTTAGCCTGAGAGCCCAGACTGCAGGAAATAGTTAGACACGCTCTGCCAGGCCGGTCGCAGTCCTGTTGACACAATATACCATCAAAGATTCACCCGTTCAGCACAAAAACTGATGTAAAATGAGGAGAGTGTTTTTGGGGGCATTAAATGCTGTAAACCACTGCACTAATGCAAATGCGTTGTGAAAAAGGGCTCTCAAACAACATTAAATATGCAAATATGGCTTATTTCCAAATGCTAAATGCATCTGGATGCCATTTTCACACAGTGAGCTTTTTTTTTTTTTTTTTACTATTCCCAAAAAAGTCCTTTGTCATACCAGAACTTTTCTTCCGGATTTGGTGAAGAAGGCAAAAATGGTGTGGAAGATGCTCTCCTTGTCCTGTGGGATTGTGCAGGGTTTGGGGTTCTTGTGCCACGTGCAGTTCCCTCGACCTTCTGATACCTGCAGACAAACAGAAAACAAGATCAAATTCATTGTGGGTTTACATGTCTAATCCAGGTTTATGTCTTCTCAATGATGACTCTGACTCCAGTATAAGTTCATTGCACATATCCAACATATTGGATTCATAGCCTCCACAAAATAGTGACTTGTGAATGTACTGAAGCACGGATTAACAAGGCTAAACCTAGTACCATTGATGCATGGCAATGTTTTTCTTCCAAGATATTGGACTACATAAAGGAATGACCCTTTTTTTTTCTCTTCTTCTCCCCCTTTCATATTATTAAATTATTGGTAATATGTCTGTTGTTCCCCCTTCACTGTCTGTTTGTTTATTTCTAAAGACAATAGAGAGTTGATCACAAAAAAAAATTAATTGTGGGAGAATCTCACACTCAGTGTTATTTTAGCATCATTCATATACTACTTAGTTAACTATAATAATCCTGCTTACAGTTCCGTTAAAGGCTTAAACACGCTTGTTTACTCTACCGTACTTGTTAACTGTTGAATTACTGCTGCCATCATCAATAGAATATGTTCATAAACATTTCAAAATAAGTCCATTTATATTTTAAATCAAATTCTTTTCATTTGCAAACTGCCAATGGTTGGGTCGGATTATTGAAAGGTGATGTGCTGACATTGTAATTCATCCAGTGAGCTCAGACTTGCTAAGTAATTCAGATAACGAAAGGAAGTTCTTTCCCAGTGGGAGTTCAGAAGCCTTTCTCTGACAGCGCGTCCCATCTGGAGTGATTTAATGTCCCGTTGCCCCTTCCACCTCTCTGGCCCCGGGGAACACTTCACCTCTTTCTTTAATTCGCATCCTTTCAAGTCAGACCTCCACAGAGTAAAGCATCTAAAGACCTCACATTGTCTTCTCTCAAGTCGAAACACATACATACAAGTTTTATGCACAATATGTGTTATATGGCATACGTGCTTGCTGAGCGTTAAATGTGGAAGAATTTCACCTCTGACAACCATAATGTACTGTCACAAAAACACAGCGAGAGCAACAGTTGCATGTAAATGTTGCATGAAAAGCCCAGTCTGGAGAGAGATGCCAGCCCAGATAAATCTCGCTTCAGCTTCTGGCCACACTTTCACTCCTTGAATATTGAGGGCAGAAATAAAATACCAAAGTTCACAGCCTGCAGTCATGTAAAATCACAAATGAGATCTCTTTAATATCTCAGTTGTTTCTTCTAAGCAGTAATACGATACAAATGAAGAGCTTTGAAGAAGTCTCCTGCTTTGAAGAAGTTTCTCCTGAGACCTCAGTATCTCACATGTCTCTCCTCTGAGTTATGATCTCTTCTCAAACTATAAACTCTGCTCAGATTTGCCACGTTTTTTTTTCCCCAGCACTATTTACTTACTTTTAGGAGCTTCTAAAAGTCTAAAGACCTCACATTGTCTTCTCTCAAGTCAAAGGAAAGGATCTCAGCCTGTTTCATGTATGACTTAACGAGCCTACTTTACAGTGTGTCATTTACTCCCGGGCTGATTTTCACTACAGTACCGTTTCAAAACCTAGTGACTTGCCTCCCTAGACAGCGCTTTAAGAAATATACAACCCAAGCTTATTGGAAATTGGTGACATTACTGCAAAATATTGCTTCTTGCACGTTTGAATTGTGAAATGTCCAGTGAGTGCCGCTAAATGTGCATTTAGTTTTTATCCGAACCAGATGAACATGAATCTTGCAACAGTTTATTATGTTATTATGCATCGCGACAGCTCTGAAATTAAATGGTAAAAGATTAATGCTCTATCGCGCTTGAAAATAATGTACCACCTACAATAAACCCAACCGACAGTGTTGACAAAAGCAAACGTTAGATAAAAATGCATTTGTTGAAGGAAGCATGTAATTTTAGCTTGCTTCTACAAATCTTTGAGCTCTTTTTTTTTTATTAGTGTTTCACAGGACTGCGTATCGCAAGTGCAATGCTGTACCAACTGAACTATCGAACAATGACTTCATAAGAAAAGTCATACATATGGAGCCGATTATGTGATGCAAACTTCGAAATGTATTAGTTTACAAATCATGTACTATGGTAAAAGTGTTGTGAGGTCATAACAGTATTATGCAAGACGCCGTGGGGAAATAATCCTTTATTTTAGACATTCTGCCATTGTAATAATAATTTGTGTGAAAAGGATTGAAAATTGTTGGTGTTTTACTGCAGTGAATTGTATGCATACAATTTGCGAAAATGTAGGTAGAGGCACATTTTTCCAATGAGCCTATATACTGTATGTGAGCTCTCAACATGAACGTCATTTCAAATAATAGGCAGTAAAATCAGGCCAGAAATATACACCATACAATTATGTGAAAGCAAACATTTCTAGCTACACAAGATAAACTGTAATGGAAAAACCCCACGTTAAGTATGTTAAAAAAAACTGTACTTGCCAATCATCCACTTTTGCATTCAAGTATTTGCTTGTGTTAATAAAATTGCTCTGTTGGTGTAAGAGGTTACATTAAACCCAAATTATATAATATATCTTTCATATTTTAGTCTAAGGTATAATAAAGGTTTTCTTTTTATTTTTATTTTATTTGGCTCTTTGCAGTTTTTCAAAGTGTCGATTTCTGGCGAATTGAATGTAAACCAGTGGGGGTCAATTTGACCCGTAACACCACTCCAGGCACAAACTGTATGCATTCTGTGCATACGACACTACACAAAACTACACTGTATCTATACTGAAATCTTTTTTTTTTTTTTACAAAGAAATGGCAAGTAACACATTAGATTAAGCATTACATTTTGAAGTAGAATAACTGAAATATACATATAGAATAGCTTATTGTCTTATAAAACAAACTCCAACAATCTGTTTATTTATAACTTTCAAAAATAATTTTTACAGTGTGTGTGTCGCAACTTGCACATTTCATGACCCTGAATGTGAAAAAGTCATAAATAAATAATTTAGCCAGTGTTTGAAGCAGTTTAAATGCGGGTCAAATTGTTTGTGGCTTTGATAGGTAGAAGATGACTATAACCAGCTCTAGGTTTTGGAAAAAAGCTGCGTCACGTAACCCTCACTAATTTAGGACATCTCCTCAGCATCGAGGGACCAGCCCAAACTGTTTATGTAAAAACGGCCCATATGTTTTCAGCCATGTGAGCAGTGGAATTCCTCCACGTGTGCATTTTTAATTGGGCCGAGTGTTTGTGCGGTCCGTGTGGGCGCCTGGGAACATCCACTCCTCAGGTTACCCGGCATTGCCACTGTGCTACAGGTTAGTCAGGGTGAACAGAAGCTTTTCCCCAAGTGTCCCATTCCACCCTTTCGTGCAAGCCGTCTAATCCCTCGTAAGTGATTCCATATGGGGCGTACAGGGTGGGATACAAACCTCCCCTGTCCTCCCATTCACAGTCACCAGCTTGATCCCTTGCCTGATCTACTAATATGGCCGCTCTAAGGGTTAAATCAACATTTGAATGTGGTGCTGGTCTTGAATTTCTACCCTCGATATGAAGCTTGTTGTGAGTCTAACTCAGGCACTATCCATGGCAGCTCAGTAAACCCTGTCTATCACCTCTGAATTAACTATAAGCCTGAGGATGTTAACCTCTCTAAACTTTGCGCTGTATGTGAAAAGAACATGATCAACACGCCGCCCTCGTTTCTATAGATACAATATAGAAAAAGCCTAGCTCTGTATATTTAGCTGAAAAAAATCAAAACATGCAACAATTGTGGCATTTATGAAGTACTTTATAAGGTAAATATGGTACATGTAATCTCATACTTAACCTTAAGTAGAAACAATGTTTTACACGTAATATAAGTAAGGCAAAATTGACAATGGACTGTTGAATTATTGAAAATTTAAAGCATGTAATATAGGCATAATGCAACAATCCAGGATGAGTTGTTCTACTTATACCATGATTGCCACATGTACGTTTTCATCAAGACATTTTCCAAGATTGTTTTGTCCCTTAAACGCTCTCTAAAAGTCTGTTATTACGCTGCCAATTACCCTCATCAAGGCTGCAATTAATTTCAAAAGTGTCTGTAACCGATTCAGAAATAACCTGGCAAAATTATATATGTAAGGTTCATGAAATTATTGTAAATCAAGGCACCCGGTGGGAATGCAGATATGATGCAATTTGCGTTAATTTTGGTTTGTAATAAAAGCTGCTCCACATGAAAGAAATAATGAATGAATGATGAATGAATGAGTGAATTGAATTCAAACCCTCTGAGGATTTGTCAACCAATCAAAAATCAACAATGGCACGGTGTGACACAAAATACCTAGGAAGAACAGCTTACAGCACTAACAAATTAAATTTAGATGAGAAGGTACTGAGAATGAAGTCTAGCTAAACAAACAACAGCATCAGTGGCAGGAACTCACTTGTGTGTCAATGATATGGAACATATCTGGTCCGTTCCCAGCCAGGCGGTTGGGTATCCTGATGTCCATCGTGGAGCCTGGAAGTCTGCTGGGCCCATTGTTTATCACCTACACAAACAACACATGGGAAACGGATTTAAACTGGGATCTATGCTTAGCACAACAACTAACTGCTAATTAATCACAGCAAATAGTACACTTCATATTAATTTAAAGCACATTATAATGCAGGTTGGTTCTGGACTGGACATTTTAAAGACATTATTTTGCATAATGATACTAATTGGACCTTTTTCACATTTCCAGGGTTTTCAGAAGCGGAAGTTGTTATAGTTGGGTAAACTTGAACGGAAGCTATGTTTAACCCAATAGCAAAAGAAAAAAATCATGATAGCGCTGACCGGGTGACTTTCCAAAAGAGGAAAAAATATTGAGAGATTGATTTATTCAAAATTTATTCAAAATTGCCATCACTCTCTCAGCAGTTGTATTAGAAACACTCATTTAGCACAGAAAAAGACCAAAAAAAATTTTGTTTTGTGCTTTTTTCTGCTTTTCATTTGAGTTTTAATTGATGTTTATTGGACAGGTAAGTTTTGCCTCAAAACTCCATAAAAATTCAGTATCAAGTATGTTTAATGTTACCCTTAATATAACTATAAAACTGAAACAGATTGAAGTAAATTGAGCTGAATAATGACACTATTGTCTTCTGTAGAGCTGCTGCACAGCTGAAAATGAAATTGGTTTTTAATCAATTAAAATATAAAAAATCTTTTCTAGATTTGCAATGTTGAAAACTTTGGAAAGGCATCATTACAATCTGTGAAAGGGGTTTTTATTGTCTTTAGGATATAACAATATGACATCCATTCAAACAAACAAACAAACAAACGGAAGTGGGAGCAACAGATATGATCAATAACTAAACAGACTGAGATTAAAAAAAAGGGAAAAAAGGGGAGGGGAGGGGGTATAAATAACCAATTTATAAAGCAATTGATCCCCTGATAACTCTATTACTTTGATTTAAACACAAAACAATACTTCATATCTTTATTTTTTTGGGAAGTAATCATGTAAGTGTGATAGCATACAGGTAACCAGTCATTATCATAAAATAAACCCCTTCAGAGTACACGACACCCCGCTGGTTCAGGGTCCTGATCACTCTGTCACTGTTTACTGTTCATTAAAGTCAGAGTCTTCAATAAAATGTACAGGAAAACTTCACATCTGAACAGCTTATGAACACATGGGATACCTGAAAGGTGAAGTTGAGCGGCTGAAAGCTGCACTCCATGTCTTCCAGCTTAAGGAAGCGTGATCGGTCGACTGAGTTTCCATACACAAAAGACGTAGGGTTGACCACACTGCAGAAACGGACTCACAGTTATATGGCAAACCTTCATTGTGCAATAATATTATGTACAAAGTCTTGATTTTGTTTTGGGGCTCTACTAGAATAGGTTTTCATGCATAAATGTTCAAAACACATTATTTTTCACATATTCTCCATTGTTGCAGTCTGTCAGTAACGCTCTGTTTAGTTCCTGTCTCTATGAAGCCCCTCCTTCTGAAAGCACACTGTGCTCTGATTGGTCGGCTGGATCAGTGATTGTGATTGGTCAAGCGCTTTGAGCATGTTTGGGAAATATCCCGCCCCTTAACCGCCAGTTTCAACACACTACTAAATAACTCAACCAGGCCCCGCCCCTTTATTCGGCATATTAATTATTTAAATGAGGAATATTGTGAAGAGTTCGTTTCTGGAAGAAAACTCAAGACTACAATGTTTCGGGGAGTTCAGAAACAGTGACACTGATATAGAGAAGAACTCCCGCTCGAGGAAACATTTTTCATGCTCAAACAGCAACATTACACACTAAAAAAAGATGAACATGCAAAAAAGCATAATAGGAGCCCTTTAATGTGATTCATTTGATTGTAGCTTTGATCTATAAAATAATGTAAGTGTGCTGCTGTCAGAATTACTTCATTTTAGTAAAACATTGCAGCTTTTATAGTTCAAACACCTGGAAAATACTCCATGCCAGAAGAGTATTGCATAGGTTTGTCTATATGTACGAAATACAATCTTTATATTCATAAACTGATTACAGAAACCTTGTAATACATATGAAGTTAACCTGCTAAAAGACATAAAACAGACTTTGATCTGGTTTTACGTCGAACCTCTGGAGTTCGTGTTTATATATTAAAGTGTAGTCTCTGGCGCGCTCATCTAAAACATTACAGGGAGGACGTTCACATTATCAGGCTGTACATCTTGCTGAAGAACATGTTGTGTATTTAACCCGTTTAATCCCACCGGTCACAATTGTGACCGCATCTTTTTTCTTATTTCTGGAAGCTCTAAAAATGTTGTTATTGACTTTGGGCAAGAAATTCAACTTTTAAATGACAAAATAGATTGTCTTGATTAAAATCTATTAATGTCATGTGACTAGTGTGAAAGGTCACATGACCAGATCAGTTACTTCCTGCTTGCACATCTAGAAGAAGATGTCTTCCTCAGACTACTACAAAAAGTAGTATGTAAAACATCTTAATTAACAGATAGAACTATCATATTTTGTACATATATTCATTAAAGGGTCTACTACTGATATATTTTGAAAATTATACTCCTGCATATATATTTTGCTCGTAAGACTTGTAAATTTGTTTACGGTCACAATTGTGACCGGTAGTATAACACAGTGCTTCAATTGAAAACACAGGTATTGGCTGGTATTGGCAGGTATTGGCAATCCTACACTGAACATATGCCACACCTGTGAGGGGGATGGATGATCTTGGCAAAGGAGAAGTGCTCACTTACACAGATTTAGACAGATTTGTGAACAATATTTGAGAGAAATAGGCCTTTTGTGTACATAGAAAAGGTCTTAGATCTTTGAGTTCAGCTCATGAAAAATGGGGGCAAAAACAAAAGTGTTGCGTTTATAATTTTGTTCAGTGTAGTTATCAGTATCCCAGAAACTTTCAATGTGTTGGACCTTCTAGACGTACGTGACCCCCCCCCCCCAAAAAAAAAAATTGAAAGTGACTGAGATAGTGATGGCTCAGATAGGGAGTACCATGGGTGAAACGGCCCATTTGCCAAGTGAATGGCGATGCAGAGGTGAACTTTCTGGAGGATTACGCAAATGTTCATGAGAACCAATTGGTGTGCCCCACACATGACCACAAACAACCCTTTCTAGAATGTACAGCCCATCTTCAGTGCACTGAATGAGTGCACACACATCTCCCTGAAACTGGCCTAGGACAGGGCCCAAGTGAAGTCATGGTCTTGCCCATAGGGGTCTAGCAGAACAAGCAGAATTTCCTCCAGGGTGTAACTTTGTACATGACAACCTTTTCACCTCACTAAGCCTCCTTCACGAAATGACAAAACGAGGTATTGGATGTCTTGGAATGAATTGTGTCAATAGGTCTAATTGAAGAATTTGTATGAATTCTGACTATGGTGTTTCCCACCGGTCACTATTGTGACCGAGTATAAAACCTAATATTTCACTAACTTAACCAACATAAAATCAAAAAAGGCATGATGTTTGAGTGTTAGGGAGGTCTAAGGAGTAAAAATAATGTACTCAAGTTGCAAGAAAAAATTTGGGATTAAACGGGTTAAGCATCATTCATCTCTGTGAAACAAGTGTCCGTGAGCCTTTAACTTTGAAATACTCCAGCAGTGCAAAGAAACAGGAGCCAAAAAAGAAATGTGCACATAAGAACTAAATACTGAGCGGACCACATGTGTCTCTGGTGTTCTCAGATGTCTGGCAGTGTGATGGACTACAAAGCTGTTACAAGAATAGACTACTTACTCTCATGTTAAAAGCCTGTATGAATTGATTTTTTCCCCACAAAACACCAAAGGAGATGTTGTGAAGAAATCTCAATCTAGTCTTATGCATTCAATGAAAGTGCGCATATTTTTGGGAAGTTCTTCAGAGTTATCATATAGCTTCAGAATATGGTGTACAATATTTCGTTTTATAGACTAAATTTGAGGTATTTTAGGTTTTGTTTGACAATCCACAGAGGAAAGAGAGTCATAGAGGTTTTGAACAACATGAGGGTGAATAAATAATCAAGTAAAGTTTTCCTTTAAGCTCGTGAAGTGTAAAATCTTACCCAGTGATTGCCGTGTCCACTTCATGTACCAGCGGTATGGACAACTCCAGTGTGTTATCATGAAGTGTGCTATCATGTTCTGGATTGGCACTAAGAAAGAAAGAACAATATTATTGAACAAAGGCCGTTACATTTGAATTATTAAGTTACACAGATTCAAATCTCAAGTTGAATCCGTTACTAATTAAAATTTGTCACTTTAGAACTAGAAATGAAGGAAAGCTGAATTGAACGAATCACAGCCATGCTGATATAGAGCCATATCGCATCACTACAAGTGTGATATTGCTCATATATACAGTAGTTTAGTTTGGGGTAAGTACGATTTTTTTCTTTTATTCAACAAGGATGCATTAAATTGATCAAAATTGACAGTAAAGACATTTATAATGTTACAAAAAGGTTTATTTTTCAAATAAATGCTGTTCTTTTCAACTTTCTATTCATCTACGAATCCTGAAAAATGTTCCTTGAGCAGCAAATCATCATATTAGAATGATTTCTGAAGGATCATGTGACACTGAAGACTGGAGTAATGATGCTGAAAATTCAGCTTTGATCACAAGAATAAATTATATTTTAACATATATTCAAAAATATTAAGAAAATTATTGTTTTACTGTATTTTGTTTCTTTCAAAAACATTAAAAAATATCGGTAACACTTTATTTTAGTGTTCTTGTTACATATGTTACATGTAATTACCATAGTAATAACAGTAAATGATGCATAATTACATGCAACTAACCCTCAACCAAATCCTAATCCTAGCCTAACCCTATCGTAAGTACATGTAGTTGCTTAATGTTAATCAGTACTTAATTATATAATTACTCTGTAACAATGACACCTTAAAATAAAGTGTAACCAAAAAATCTTACAGATTCCAAACGTTAAACGGTAGTATTGGTACTGATATGCCGTATCAGCATGGTTATAAATACAGTGTAATTAGTTAAGTTTCCACTGTAAGATGGCAAAATATGCATTATGAGAGTTTTATTTGCCTCACAGAGTGCTAGTCTTTAACACTTAGTGTGTAATGCACATCTCTGAGCAAAGAAAACACATCTGGCCAGCATTAGATTCATATCACGACTTCAAAATCAAGCAAAACCACTTAATTTCTCACAAATGAGCCAAATACGGAAAAGTCCAAATGTATAATCTATCTAGTTGTTTCAAATACAAACATCATGACATTTACTAATGTGGACTGATGATGTGAACCATGTGTTTTTTAATCATAGAAATAAACCATGAACTTTTAAGGGGGGGGGGGGGGGGGGGGGGGGTTCAAATCTCACCTTCTAGCGTGTACTAAAAACTGCAGTGTCTCATTTTCACCAGATAGATGACTCGTGTCAAAAAGCACAGATATATGGTACTGGAAAAAAAGGTTAAAACTACAAGGTTAAATGGAATTAACAAGATCACTAAGTAAATCATTAAGCTGTTAAACTGAAGCTCCTGTCATACTACCTTGGTTTGTGCCCTCATGAAAGGAAATCCAACGCTGCACTTGAGGAAGTCCAGCTCTACCAGCATACAGGAAATGCCCTTCTCTTCCTGGAGCCGAAACACACAGAGAAAACAGCAAATGACAGTGAGAATAACCAGTCAAACCCTTCAAAAGCTGTACTAATTGGTACGGACCCCAGCAGAAAGTCTCGGCAACCGCGGTGCCTTCCTACAAAGCATGCCTTAAAAAACATCACTGATTCCCAGGCAAACATTCAGAAGGCATACAAATGGTTTACCATTGAGTCAAATAAACTCTTGCAAGCTGGATTCAATATGCATTACAATTATGTTTAGATCTAGAGTTTAGTTATGCAGAGAGACAGTTGGAGGAAACATTTTTTAGTTATTGCCATTTCGAACAGTGCACACACATCTCGACTGGTCGGCTAGATTTCAGACAAGTTTAACGTTTGTTGCAGCATCTACAACCAGTCGAAATGTGTCTCGCAAATGTGAACACTGGAAGAGTGTTGTAAAGGAACATGCTATGAGATGGATATTGTGCACAAGGCATTCGGCAAAAGTGTGAAGTCAGTCTTGGGACAGTATAACATATACATGGTTAACTTAAGATAAAATAAAGATAATATAAAACACCAGGAAATTTTTTTATGCACTAACTTTTTGGATTTTAAAAGAATTAATATTCAGCAATATCAGTGATTTAACAAAATGAGAACAAAATGTTAACTGAACTGAGCTCAATAATGCACTGAAATGAATTAACACTGAACTGACTTGAGCTGAATAATGACACTATTGTGTTCTGCAGAGCTGGTTCACAGATAAAAAATTTATTCATTTCATAACTGATGAACTTTGCAACATTAACACTGTTATTGAACTGAAATAAATCATCACTGAACTGAATTGAACTTAATAATAATGACAGTTGTCTTCTGTGGAGTTGCTTTATAGCTGAATTTGAATTTTACATTTAATACTGTCGTTTTCCTGATTATTAACGTGAAGATTCTGAAAAATTTTGAAACAATCTGTATTGTATAAAGGCAGGGCTATATAAAGAAAACATAACTTGACTAACCCATAAATAACTACTCTCATGCGCTGTACACTAGGAGAACAGTAACAGGGACAATCGCCAGTGAGAGTTGAGCTTCTTCTAAACACAGCAGAGCAGCACCGGCTGGTTTGTGTAAACAGCTGAGATTGGACTCTGCGAGGGGTGAGCGTTCCTACAGCGAGAGTTCACAAAGCTGTCATTTTACAGAGCTGAGAAGGTAAAATACAGGAATCCATCAGGGCCACTGATCAACCAGACGGCCTCACACTGCTGGAACAATGCAGAGATGAGCGCTTAACTCGGGGATCTTCAGTTCCACGTGAGGTCTTGCACGTGTTCCCCATTCTTGAGTTTATACTGGAGCTATTCTTAGCGAGGTTGCAGCAATAACAAGAACTGCTGCCGGAGAAAATAAATCAATAAATAGTCATAAGTAGATGAGGGGGGGGGGGGGGGGGTGCAGGAAAGCCTAGGACTGTTTGCAAAACTCGCACTTGGCAGCTCTCTGGGAAAGAGTTTGAGGCCTCACATTTTGCACTGGTTAGGAGCGTTTACACGAACACCCTGGTTTCCCCATGCAGATTTGAGTATTGCTAATGTACAGCAGGGCACCTCAACTGGCGGCCTGCGGACCAAATGTGGCCTGTTAATCATTTCTGAGTTCAAGAGGATTCAGTGGTGCTCAATTTGCGGTCTGTGGTCCATATCCACACCAGATCATGCATTCTTACATTTTTTGTCTGTAGTTCAGCTACCCTAGTTTCCCAAAACATTATTAGGCACAGATATTCAAATGTGTCTGATACAATCTGACGTACACTACCGTTCAAAAGGTTGGGGTCATAAGATTAAAAAAAATATAATAATAATAATACTTTTATTCAGCGGGGATGCATTAAATTGATCAAAAATGACAGAAAAGACATTTATATTGTACAAAAGATTTATATTTCAAAAACATTTTTATTCTTTTGAACTTTCATTTCATCAAAGAATCTTGGAAAAAGTGTATTGCAGATTCCACAAAATTAAGCGGCAAAGCTGTTTTCAACATTGATAATAATGAGAAATGTTTCTTGAATGATTTCTGAAGGATCATGTGACACTGAAGACTGGAGTAATGATGCTGAAAATTCAGCTTTGATCACAGGAATAAATTACCCTTTCGAATATGTTCAAATAGAAAACAGTTATTTTAAATCGCAATAATATTTCACAATATTACTGTTTTTACTGTATTTTTGATCAAATAAATGCAGTGTCTTACAGACCCCAACATTTTGAACGGTAGTGTTGAAGAAAATGACTGATAAATATACGTATATGATAGCAATGCATTCTTAACTCTGGCCTGAACATCATAAAATTTGTTCTGTGTTCACTAATATTTTTCCACACAAATATCTACACAGTCTCCATTTGTGGCCAAAAATGATAATGTTTACAGTTTATCAAAACCTATTTGAATTGTTAAGACATCTAAGCCAGATAGGACTTTAAAGGTGACCTTAACAAACACCAGATTACATTAATATATCAGACTCAAAATGCTACAATGTAATATATAGATGGATAATGTTCTGTCCTCCTTTTTATTTACATAATATGTCCCTTGAACATAAGTGGTATAAGATCCCTCACGTACGATATGTGGCAAGAATAGTTCAACATTATTTATAGAGTCGTCTCCCTCTTGCTCAGCACTTTTTCTGCAGTCTGTTCTCAGTGAGGAGACGTACCCTTTGTCTTCATCAAGTCGACTTGAATAAGCAACTCTCTGACACAACGTCCTCTAAAGCACTAATAGGAAAACCCCAGGACAACTCTTTCCTAAACTGCGAAGTGTCGCCAAACAAACAGTTAGTGCTCCTACGGAGAAGAGCGGGCAGCAGAGAAGTGCATGTGTTTACCCATCAGCCACTTGGGACAGTATCTAGGGAGTGAGCAGGGCCCTGTGGATCATGTGACATAAAATGTTTGTCATTTTATCCTATTATTTTATTTTGCAAGTTTATCTCTCGCTTTATTTCAGTAGATTCTCATGCAGTGATTGTCGAGGTCCGTAAGATTTATGCTCACCGGCATTCATTTGATCAAAAATAAAGCAAAAACAGAAATATAATGTAAAAATAACAGTTTATATATATATTAAAATGTATGCTAATATATTCCTGTGATCAAAGGTGAATTTTAAGCATCATTACTCCAGTCTTCAGTGTCACATGATGATACTTCAGAAATCATTCTAATATGATGATTTGCAGCTCAAGGAATATTTATTATCAGTATCAATATTGAAAACTATTGGGGATATTTTGGATAATTTTTAACCCAAAAAAGTTACGGACAGGAGCTTTAATGTATCCTTGCTGAATAAAAGTATTAATTTCTTAATAAAATCTTACTAACCCCAACTTTTTAACAACAGTGTGCATGAACATGCTCCACAAGTGTTTCACAAGCACAAAGTGGCACAGTCTCATTTTCAAAATTGTATCTATAGTTTTATCATTTTGATAAATTTTTTCGGATTGAAATTATATTTGATTTTTTTTTGTGTGTTTGTACTATATCTTTTTTTTTTTTTCAAAGAAATGCCACTTAAATGCCAGTTCTCTAAATCTGTCCAGTGTTTTGGCACTACTGTTTCAGTAATTGTATTCCACCATGGCGTACAGGAAGGAAAGAAGTGTTTTTATTAAGTCACTACTCTCTGGTCTGTGTGTTATTAAACTGAAACATTAACATATCTCAAATGATGTATGTATTGGCTGAGTCTCTCTAAAATAAACTTCATATCCAGTCAGATTGTTTTACTATCTCTCTCTCTCGGCCTCGTCATTTAGCGCTTCAGTAACTCTAAAATAAATCGAATTGTTTCCGAGACACCAATTTGAAGGTCTTCGCTTCACCTGCCACAATCTAATAAAAGGACAATCCACAGTTTATCTAATTACAGTGAGTGTGTTTCTTCACAAGAGGGGCCCCGGGGCCACCTGAATGAGGCGATGGAGCTTCTGAAACCAATTCACTGCTGCAGATGGTTTGGGTTGCAAGACAAACACAGGGCCAACAGGACCTACTATAAAACAAGAGGCGAGCGCAAGTTCACACTCGGCATGATGGAAAGCTGAACTGGCCTGAGGGAGACGTTCTGGCCTGACCTCCGCCACGTGAAGACGGGTCACATCAACACAGACGACTTCTCACGGCGTTGGTAATTAGACGGGTCCTGCTGAGCGTACAGTACTAGAACAGCAAACAAAGTACGGCCACTGTCTTCTCACAATACTCTTCCACCTCGACCGCTGCATGAATCTTATTCAACAGTCATGACCAATTAGGGAGGAAGCACCGCAAAAAATGATCAAAATGAAATTTAAGACAGTAAAGCAATGTTGAGTGCTCTATCTGTGTCAAAACACAAGGATATATAGAGTGAAATCTGAGCACTTCAAAAACAAGTCTAGAGCAAACATAAATGATTTGGAATTCTTCACCTGCAAATTAAAATTATGTCATAATTTATTCAACTTTCCAAACAAGTATTACTTTGTATCTTCTGTGGAACATAAAATTAGATGTTTTGTTCATGCTGCTCTTTTCCATGCATTGAAAGTGAATGAAGACGGATACCATCAAACTTCAAAAAGGGCAAATAAACATTGAATATGTTATATGCTATTGTTTTTGGGAAAGAGCAGCATTATTTTTTATATAGATTAATGGTAACAATTTATTTTAAGGTGACGTAGTTACACGTTGCTACATGTACTTACTATAGTAATAACTGTAAATTATGGATAATTACAAGTAACTAATCCTAAACCAAACCGTCTATAGTAAGTACATGTAGTAACGTGTAACTACGTCACCTTAAAATAAAGTGTAAATAAATGTATTTATTTAAATATTTATTTTTATTCTTAAGAGAATCATACTAGTTTGGAACGACATGAGGGTGAGTAAATAATGCCAGAAAATGTATTTTGGGGTGAACTATCCTTTTAAGTAGTAGTATTTCTGTCACAGTTATTGATAGTCAATTCTCGCATCTTCTGCATTTTGTTTTAAATCAGTAAAGTCGTTTAAAAAAATTTGTAAATCAGTAAATCTAGAAAAGGTCACTATTAGGAAAGACATGTACAAATTTAGATATTATCCCTTAAAATTAGAGAACAACCAATGCGCAATTCGCAATGCCCAATTCTGCTGCTTCGTTTCCCTCTTGAGAAGATTGAGATTATCACAGAGGTCCGTTTAGCAATCTTAAAGAGTTTCTCCATTGTTGTCAAACTAAAGGAGGAAATGTTCTTGCTCATGCTACTGATAACCAGAGAAAGCTTTTCAGCAGAGGAAACAGACCTAGTAGGAGCTGTAACAGAGATTTCAGTGTGAGACGTGTTCTTGAAGCCTGAGATAATGATCCACTGACCAGCTGCAAGTGCTCTCATCAGTAACTGTGCACTTCCTCCTGTTTCCACAACTTCCTCTGCTGAGCGAACGCATATCTCGACATATTCTACACTCTTTTTTCCATTCTGTCCCTTTAAATCATGGATATGATGACCACATTTCCTTATAAAGAAGATTCAAACTTGTCACATTTTCCATTTAACCTATTTGTCAGTATTTGGCACCTAGTTCATGGCACACCCATGAGCCGCCTGGTGCGTATTACAAACAAGAGTGGCTAGAGCTCTGCAAACTTCAAACTTCAGTCTAACTGGCTGGCTTTACACAATCTTCAGTAGGTTTTTATAACTCCCCTCGGAAACAAATTGGTGTTTATCAGGCTGCTATAATAAATGCATCTGAAGGTACTAGTCATAAGGAACTACTTACTGGATTTGCAAGTTTGCAAAGTTCTTAGCAGTCAATCCTTGAAAAACATTGGGGAATTTAGTTTGAAGCAGGGCTTAACATTAACTTTTTTGCTCACCAGCCACTCTGGCTAGTGGTTTTCCAAAGTTACTAGCCACTCAGCATTTTCACCGGCCACAATTTTGACATTGATACCATGGGGAAAAACTGCCATATAAAGATATTTTTAATATGATCTCATAATTTGGCAGCAGGAATATTACGCTGCTGTCACTTTAAGACCTGACGCAGGCATCCATTATTCTGTTACACATGCATTTTCTTTCTCAACTGTTTATGTTCATTTAAGACATAACTGACTGTGTTTCTTCGTCTTTGTCGCCTTGGCTTTTGGCTTGCTTAGTTGGGGACATTTAATTTTATATTTAACAATATTATAACGACATTATTTTCCTGTTATCTCTGTAAAGCTGCTTTGAAACAATCTGTATTGTAAAAAGCGCTATATAAATAAAGGTGATATAAATATGACTATGTTTACATGGATACTCGCCAAGATCGGCATTTTTACATTAATATGTGTGTATTTTACTGTTTAAGCACAATAAGCAGCGAAAAAGAACTCAGTTTATTTCTGAGAGGCAGCTTTATGTGCTGCACTTTGGGTGTGAGCACACTTGCTAATGAGTAAAAATATGTGCAATCCCACAGTGAAATTCAAGCCCTGTAACACCAACAATATTCATCCAGAGCAAATGAGTATTGGAAGCTTTTCAGATATTTCGGTATCGAAAAATCTATATTTTTGACAACACTACATTTTACACTTAATTTATTATTTCAGATGCCTTTTAAAAGACTACAATTGAAAAATGTATAGGCTATATTATGTATAAATTTAAACCCGCCAAAGTGGCTAGTAGACTGCGTTACACTCCACTGCTGTTAATGTCAAGCCCTGCCTGTATGTCAGGTTAACAATAGTGTCACTTTACATGTCAGTCAGTTCTTGGTGAGAATAAGCTGCAAACTGGACAAGACTGCAAGTCAACAGTCAAAAGTCTGGTTTAGAGAAACTAATGGTAATATATCAGACTTACTCTTTGTAAGAAGTTGATGTAGTGAACCTCTCTGGAGAAGTTCAAGTAGATGTTGGTGTCATAGGCGTCATCTCCAGCATTAGAGATGGTTAAATTTAATGACACATTTTTCACTCCACCAAGAGCCAGATGAGAACTGATGTAACGCCTGAGAAATGAGAGAAACAAAAGAGAAAACAAGTGGGACAAGGAAAATCTCAGGAAACCTGTTAAAATATTTCTGGGTCATATATATCACTCTATTTCTATATTTTGATGGTTTAAATTACAAAAAATTACTATTACTTAAAAATTTAAAATACTTACGTTTTTAAAGTTAAACCAACAAAATCAGTTTTTATAGTGCACTAATAATACAAAATGTAAAATATCTGAATGTATTTGAATAATAAAAATATTGAAATGTAATTTTTTTTTAAATAGGTCCTAAAATAGACTTAATTTTCCTGATACAAATATATATATGATACATAGAGCATAGAACATGAATGCCTGCTTTGTAGTCATTACAGTCAAATATGTTTTCAATTACTAGCTCTAATACATACAGTAAGTAGTGAATCAACATCTGTTCTTTAAACAATGAAGGTTCAGCGTTTAAGGAAACTACAGAGAAACCAGGTCCAGATCATTCAGAACCAGACTAGGACTTCCTTCCTTAAGACGGTCTAATGAATGACATCATGGGCCGGTGAGAGCCAAGCGTGTGTCCACACCAACAGCAACTCAACCCTAATGACGTAAATGAACTGAAACGAGCCTCAGCGCAGAACCTGAAGAGGAGAAGACCAGGGGCTTTACCCAGAAAGCAGAAGTTTCCCATGAAGCCTCAGGTCAGCGGCACAGTCGTCTGACAGACAGTTCTTCTCAAACCACGTCTGTGAAGAGTCAAACAGAGCACAGGATGTTTACACAACTTAACTGTCAGTAAAACCCGACATGGGAAGCAAATACTAGAGGGTGCTGTTGTGCAAGACTTCACGATGGCCTGAAAAGCTTTAGTATGAGTAGCGGTTTCAGGCGTAATGAAGAAGAAAGTGCCGTGTGTTTGTGTTGGACAGATTTTGACATCAACACCTTTGCTTTAGTGTTACAGACAAACTGGTGGACACAGTTACTAATGGCCTCAGATTCCATTATAATGGATTCCTGCCGCGCTGAAAGATGCCAGCGCCGTGTTTCCTCAAGCTCAGAGGGAAAAGCATGTCGACTAACAGGAGGGTTGGTTATGAAGTGGACTGTTGGCAAATAAATTCATCAATCTTCCACACTCCATTCACAGAGAGTCAACAGCCATTATTGAGCGCTAATTAAAACCACATTCAAATATACATTGTAATTTCTGGCATTCTGAGCTGCTGGGTGATGCCAACGGCAAATGAGTACGAGATGAGTAACAGAGTCTCAGAGTAAATTAGAAAAATTTAATATATAAAACCATTGTAAAGATGTTAAAATGAGCAATATATAAGGTTTTATAAGTGTTCTAACCAGGTGTGATATGTTTTCAGTGTCAAGTACTTTTTTAAAAACATTCAAAATCACAGGAAATCAGAACATATTTGATTTGATGTGATATTTTACTTTCTTAACACGTGTCGTCTTTTTGTGCATGATTTATCAGTGCTTGTGGAAGATCATGTTCAAAAAAGCAACCAGAAATTGTCTTGGCTAATTAGGACAGAAAATCTGATTAACATGGAAAATTAACATTCTTACATTATTCATTTTCTTTACTTGTATTAAAAACTATAGTAGTTTTTACTTATATTAAAAAATACTCTACTCTTCTCTTCTGTACTGTACTATACTATTAACCTTTTTACCCACCAGTGTTTTTTAAAAAAAGTTGCCAGCCACTGCCAGCATTTTTGTTAATTTTAACAAAACTTTCATGGCCCCCAGAATATTTTGTTGTATGAACATCTGAACATGCAATATATAACAGTTTATTCTAGCTTCATGTATTCTTTCTTTATCAACACTTGAATGTGTGCGAGTTTCATAAGAAAAGCAAACTTTTGAGCAAAAAGCAGAGAAAAATGTGTTTTCGTCAAAGACCATGCATGCCCGGATCGGATTCAGAATGATGATGAAAACACAGATGGAGTAGATCGAGTCCATCAACACCCCTAAAGCTTCACAGTCCTGTACCTCGTCCTGGGTCGACATTTCATTAAGTAACGTTAGGCAGTTTTGATTTATATTCTGTTTAATGTTTGACGATTGCGTTATTTACATGTGCGTAAGCAATACAAAACTGGAAAATTCCATCAATGGCGGGGAAAGAGTTAAAATAATTTTACTAAATTTAATTTAAAAAAGAATAATAATGCATTAAATATATATTAGTGCATTATGGTCTCTTGATTAATTCTTAATTTAGGCAAGTTATTTCTGGCCATTCATGCCTCTTTTTTTCTTTTTAAATGTAATTGAAATTGATTGGATATGACATTACAGATCAGACTGGAAAGCATGAGGCGGAGAGAGGGAAAGAGGATCGCAAAGGACCTTGAGTCATATAATGGATCCGTGTGTCAAGTCTTAAAGTGACAGCAAATTACCAAATTATGAAATAATATAAAAAATATCTATATGGCAGTTTTTCAATCAAACTCGGGTCACCGAAGGTGCAGTTGGCTATCCGCGAGGCTATCAGCGCCAACATTAATTTCTGAAGGTTATCTTCATTTCCAATGCTATCCTGTTTAAAATTGATTCTTCAGGTGCAGAGAAAGCTGACGAATACAAACCTCGTTCTTAGCGGCGATCTTTTCTCCTTTTTTCCAGCGTAGAATAGGAGTCAGAGAGGGAAGGTCACGGTCCTGATATCCATCCACGACGTGCTTTCCTAAACTGTATGCTGCCTCAAACACGATGGCGGCGAACACATCCTTCACTTCTCTCTGTTGAGAAGCACAAAAAATGGGAAAATATGATATACAAACAATAATAAGAAAAACTTCAAATCTTTAAAAGCTCAAAAGTGTCAGTATCATTGATTTGCTATTAAAGTTTTTGTTAATGTATTCAATTATGTTGTATATATTCAGTTTTCATTCTATTTTTCAAGTCTTTGTGTTTGTCTATTTATTTTTGTACTTAAAATACTTATTTGTACTTATTTTGTACCTGTAACCTTCATCAAATAGCTAAAATAAAAAAAGTTATGAAAATGCTTTCATGGTTTTAGTTAACCCTGAAATGTGTCACAAACACTGTGAGTCTGTGGTGCTTTAAAAATACCCGTTTCAGAAAAAAAAAAAAAGAAAAAAAAATATTTTTGCAATTCCTGATACCGAAACAAAAATCACACTTTTCCTTTCCCGACAGTGCATCAAATCCACTAATGTTTCAAAATAAAAGCACAGACTAATAAAAGTTTAGATGAATGGCCTATAATGACAAGTAGCTCACCCAATCGGCGGCCATGTAACTGGCTTTGCACGGGCTAAAAAACGTATTTGCGGTGAAAATCTTTATTCGCAAAGCTCTTGTTGGCCTCGGTCAAGTGAACTGTGTGCCTTTAAAGAGCCAGCAAAAGCTATCAGATGCACATTTGGAAAAAGCTGGCACTGCCCTGCCCCAACACACTTCATCTTCTCTAATTTTGGCAATATGAGCCGCAGGAGTGGGAGTGTTTTCTTTGGCACACGACTTGGAAACAGTCGAACGAAAGACTGAACAGGATCAAACCTCGACATCCTTGTTAGAGGACACTAAAGAGGGAGGGACATGGGAAAAGTAGACCTCTCCTGTGCCCTCTTCTCTCCTATCCCCTGACTATTAAACATCATTGGCACCGCATTGGCTTTCATCTCTACCAACACGATAGAAGAGCAAACTGTGCCTACTGAGCACCCCTTCTTTTTCTTTCGTCCCGAGAGTTTTATCATATGCCTTCTGTTTGTCCACCCACCCATCCTCTTCCTCAGCGGCGCTGAATCAGACCAATGTTTTAACACATCATGATAAAATAGATAGTGCACATCCTGTCCTGGTGTCCAGCCGACCCGCACCTTCACATGCTGATAGAGTTACTGCAGGAAAGAGAGGAGTGGCGGCTGACCGGACAGGTTTTAGACTTATTTACACCATCAAATGGGGCGTATGTGTTCATTATAGATGACAGAATTAAAACTCTGTGATCATTCACCCATTTCAAGCCTGCATGACATTCTGTATGTTTGCCAAGCTTTCATTTCAATAACATTTAAGAATTTACCAATAAAACACACACCAAAAATGTGTCATATATTATTTTGTAGCTCAAAATTGGAAATAAATATATTAATAAATTAATGCAAGTAAAGTTTTTCAGGGTGTTCCATACAAGAGAAAAAAGGAGATAAAAACAGACAGTTCAAAAGTAAAAAAAAAAAAAAAAAAAAATCAACAAACAAAAAAAACAAATACACTAAAACTAAAAAAATATTTACTATTTTTCACTCAGAGAAAGTTAGTAAATTTCACAAATGAATTATAAAGAAATAGCAAGAAACACATTTAATTAAACATGAACTTTTGAAGTACCACACACTGACAGACTTAAAAATTTTAATATATTAGTTTTAATTTATTAGTTCATTTTTTTAACAGTGTTTCCATGTATAATATCTTCATTGGTTTTCCACAAAAGAAAAAAAGTCATACAAGTTTGGAATGACATAAGGAGTAAATGATAACAGAAATATAATTTTTGGGTGAACTGGTCCTTTAAGAACATTTAGGCTTTTTTGCCTTTCTTTGATATAAGCAATAATAATAATCATAAATCTCATGCTACGGACCTTACTAAAGGTGTTATTCAAATGAAAACTGAAAATACAAAAATAAAAGCTAATAAAATAAGTATATATAAAAAACTAAAGTAAGAGATGATGTTACTGACCAAAAAAAACAAAAACCCCCGCTTTGTGCTTTAGGTGTATTAACCAAAATATCTGTAGAATCAAAGCTTGTGTGATAAACCGTAGATTAAGCATTAATCTCCGGAGCCCTGGTGAAAGCCTCCACATTCATCAGCTGAGGGCTTCTCATGTGACCTTTGGCGTCCAGAGAGAGAGGGTTTTGTTACAGTAATACACTCAAGTCGTAAAATGGACAACATAAAGCTCAGGGTTGTGTATAGAGCTGGTGCTCTCCTCAGGTCCCAGATGGGATTAAAGCAGTATGTATCAAATGGGCCTTATGACCTGTCCGACCAATGACCCCCACTCAGGGAAGCAGTAAAGATCAGGCGTTCAGACGTCAGGAACAGTCTGTGTGTCACTTTCATTACGACACATGTGAATTGAGAGCATGAATGACCTCTTGTTCTCCAATACAAAAGTGTGTACCAACTTAATTTACGACAATAATCATGCCATAGTAAAATATAATCACCAATCCAATAGCGATGTCTACTGTAAGTGGAGTCCTTTATTTTCAAACTGTCCGACTTATCTGGACTGATCAGAAACTCACTTGGATTGATCCCTGATTTTAGTGACGCTTGTGGGCAATAGTCATGCAAGTTCAGCTCCTATAAACCTAAACAGTTAAAGGCTGAAAACATATTTGCCAAACATTCATTTCAATCACAATTAAGAATTCAACAATAAAGCAAAACAAAAGTATAGCATATATTATTGTGCTTAAAAGTAACTTTGCAACTACATGTCAACTAGCAGTCATTGGAGTCTTCTTAATATCTGCTAACACTAACTATAAGCAACTACGTCAACTTATTCTACTAACCCTAACCTAACAGTCTACTAACAGTTGACTACACTCTACTAATTCTCTAATGACTGCTAGTTGACATGTAGTTGCAAAGTTACTTAGTTAGAAGAATGTCTAAAGTGGACCGTTGAAATAGAGTGTAACAATAAATGAATAAATGGCGTGTTTCAGGTTGGTCCATTTGTCCAAGAAGACAAACATTTAGTTAATATATAACTATAATATTATATATTCAACGCACTGGCGTAGCCACGGGTGTGCCAGGATGTGCCGGTGCCACCCACAGTGGCAGCTGGCACACATAAAATAGATGCAGAATTATTTTTTAAAGTTTTAATAAAAACGTTTCCTAAACTTGGACTATTGTTGTTTACTTAAAATATTGGTGCATTTAAAATGTATTTTAATTTTTTAATTATTATCGTAAACAAAATATCTGCCGACATTCGGACTGCCAACCAATCCGCAAACAGCCGCTGACTGGTAATACGGTTGTGCTGTTGAGGCTCGCGCAGCCTCATGAGGAGAAATGGAAACAAATGAGCGCAGATCACACAAAGAAACTTAATGAACATAGAGCGGTTAAAAAATTAATGTGGAGTTTTTATATTTATAACATATGATATGATACAGTTAAGCAACATCACCGTGACCGCGAGTGCTGAATACCATCACGACTGAAAACATGACACTGATTTCATTTGACAGTTCAATAAACAAGTCATTAATATCAAGTCACTTACATTTTAGACACAATATTGACTGTTTTTGTTCTATTTGAGCAGCGAAAATAGTTCCAAACAAACATCCCAAGAACCTCAGCGCATCTCACCTGAACACATAGCTGCATTAAAGGTGCCTTATGTCAAAAAATCAATTCATACTCCACATATTCCATACCAGATGGGGGCAGTATACCTCCAGAAAGTTGGCCTACTCTAGTCTGTTTTTTAGTTTCAGGTTGTTAATCTTCTAAAACCGTCAAATAGTCCGCTTTGTCCCGCCAAAGCCTATTTTGATCGGTGAGGGATGTAGAATAGAATGACTGCTGCCGCTGCGCTTGACAGGGCGCATTACGAGCAGAGAGAGAGAGAGAGAGAGAGAGAGAGAGAGAGAGAGAGAGAGAGAGAGAGAGAGAGAAAGAGAGCTCGGCCGCGCGCGCGCACTCTCACGTCTACAAACAACACGAGCGCGGTCCTGCTCTCTCTCCCTCGCGCATATTAATCAAATCAATTGACACTATAGTAAGACCGCAGTTTCACGTGGAGCATTTGGAGATTTTTAGAGATTAAAGAGATACAAGCCGTGCGAGTTATTCGTGTGTTGCAGTTTGGCTGGTGGTTATGTATGTTGCCCGCATACCGCCTCCCATGGCCGAAACTGGTATTAGACACCGGCCGGGCCGGGGCTAGTAATTTAGCATGCTAATTCAGGTTTATATCTCGGCAGCACTATAACTTGTCATTTTTTTAATGACATCATTGCACTTATTTCTTCTCATTCTTTTGATACGTGTAGCTCATTTTTGGGATATTTTTACCTCAATTTTTACATATGGCACCTTTAATGAATGATTCAGCGCTTTGAATGAATCGATTGAGTCAAAGATTCAATGACCCATTAAACAACTGCCTCATTCCTTAACGATTCAGCCGTTTGAACGAATCATTTGAATAAATGACTCAATAACTCACTCATTAAGACGGTCACCTGCCGCCCCGTACTGGTGGTTTAGTTTTGTGTTTAAAAGTAGGCTATAATTCTTTCCAATATGTCATATTTGTATCTTCTATCTATCAAAAAATATTTAAAACAATCTCATAACATTATTTAATGCAGGTGTAATTTTTCAGTGTAAATTAATTAATTTTATTGGTAACAGCTTAGTGTCTTATTATTTCAATTGAATTTATTGATCAAATCTAAGAATTTAAAATGAAAGATGAAGCATACATTTAAACCGATTTCTGGATTTTTACTTGGACAAGAGAATGGCCGATTTACTTGTTCGAAGGACAAGCACATGTAAAGCCTTAATGTTGAGCCCTGAGTTATATTTTATATACTGTAGGCCTAGTATTATGTTTATGTGGCAAGCCAGTTTTACACATCAGCCCAGTCTATTCTGTAAAGTTAGTGATACGCCGGGTCAAGGTTGTTCTGCACATTAAGTTGACAATAAATGTGGCACACCCAATTTTTCTTATGCACACCCAGAGACGCTTTTCTGGCTACGCTAGTGATTCAACGTATATATAATATATATTTGCATCTCTGTCGTCATTGCCATTCATGTGCACCTAACTCAAATTACAATTTTGACACTTGTAGGTTGCTTAAGGGCTGTTTTGAAAAAAGTTGTCACTGCAAACCGGAAAACCACACACAGGAGACACAACAGGAACAAGCACCTCCTGCACATTAGGAAGTAGTAGAAGTCAAATCTGAACCTTGGCCCGGGGTTTTATCATCATTATTAATGTTCCCTTTTGCCTTCTGCTTCCTCCTTTCCCAGCCTTCCAAACTCCATCATAAACTGTATGTATTTATAGAGCAGAAGAAAGCAGGCCTCAGGACCGACCTCATGCTTTTAATCGGGTGGGTGGTATCTGAAGGAACCCAAACAACTGTTCCTCACATGCCGCTCACACACACTGACAGACTTGAGCCAAGCAGGACAGTCAGTCGCCACAGGGCTTCATTGTACAAGACGAACGGCTGAAGTGTCATCTGTTTCCTTACATTGTTTCCATTTGGCACAGTAAAGGCTTTCACGGCACTTCAGAATGGCTTCCCACAGGCGGATTCGCAAGTCATTATGGCCTTTTTTAACGACAGTAATAAAGCGAAACTTTCAGAAGCAATGGTGACATTTTAGGCCAAAGTGTTCATGTTACTGTGCATTTATATTAGTAATCATTCAACACTACTGAAAACTAGTATGAATGGCTGCTACATCTGTACATGCTGTCATCTTGCCAAACCAAGTACCAATGTAATAAACATCATGTGCATAATGGGTAATTATTTGGGGGAGCTGCTAGTAATTAGTGGTGTTTTGATATACATTGGTTATATAACCATTCAACCATTTGATACATAGCATAGCACATAATGATTGTCATTACAGTGTCTAAAACATGGTAAAGTGCCATGGTATTTTTTGTAAGGTCTTACCAAACAAGCATGGTGGACTCGAAGAGACTGTGTTTGTAGGTTATGTGTTACTGAACATAATCTGACGCTGTCATTCAGCACCCTTGTAGGAAAGTATGATTAAAAAACCTCTATAGTCGCGAGTGCAGGAAATGCAGTGTCTAATTTACTGTACGCAGAGTTGGATGCCGTCCATTCCCAAACTCACCAGAGATTTAATCTCTCATCTGAGGATCATTGAGTCTGACCTCACGCTTTTAAACATGGAGACAGTGGTGAAATATAGTGCTGATTGAATGATCAGAACTTGTGGAGAGATTCACACAAAGACATCTTGATGATCATCAGAAAAAATGTGTTGAATGTCATTATACAGTAAGTGGCCAATCTTAGTCTTCTTCTAAATAAAATGCATTAGGAGTCTTACTATTGAGGATATTATAGGTTGTGAAAAAACTTGTCTTGAGTAAAAAAATAAAAAACCTAAAACTAAACGCATGATGGCAAGATATATACGTTCGAAAGTTTGGAGTCGAGAAGATTTCTTTAATGTCAATGAAGAAGTCTCTTCTGCACACCAAGGCTGCATTTATTGGATCAAAAATACAGTAAAAACTGTAATATTGTAAAATAGTATTACAATTTAAAATAAATGTTTTATAACTGAATACATTTTAAACTGTAATTTATTCCTGTGATGCAAAGCTGAATTTTCAGCATCATTACTCCAGTCTTCAGTGTCACATGATCCTTCAGAAATCACTATAATATGATGATTTGATGCTCAAGAAACATTTCTGATTATAATTAATGTTGAAAACAGTTGTGCTGCTTCATATTTTTGTGGAAACTGTGATATATTTTATCAGGAATTTTTGATGAATAGAAAGTTAAAAAGAACAGCATTTATTTGAAATAGAAACATTATAAATAACATTACTTAAATGTCTTTACTTTCACTGTAGATTAAGCAGTTTTACTTCTAAAGTAAAGTTCTTGTTTTAAAGATTTTTCTGTAAAACCCTTTTTTTCCAGACAAACTTTGACACACTTCAGATCTGTGGGCAGAAACCGGGAGGCTGATATCATGCAATGCTCTTAAGAATGTAATTTGTATTTAATGGCCTAAGTTCTTCAGTTATGTGCCAACATGAGAAGATTTGCAGAACATGAGACTTTGATACATAAAACATTTCAGTTTATCATTAAGATAAGCAGGGCGGCAGAACTCAACTTCTTTCTGTTCTTCAGGGAAGACAGAAGAGATGATGTCATCTGAGCAACGGCGATCGTGATTGGCTGAGGAGATCTGAGCTGCCCGCGCTCACGTGGCTTAACCAGATCGTTCCAAGAGTTATTAAATACATGCACACAGTGCACATACGGGGCTTTATCGAGATCAAGACCCTCGAAGCTAAACTCACAGTTCCTGCTATTCATTTACGCTCTGCTCTAGGATTCCCTTTTAAGGCCAGATGCGTGCATGACATGTATTTAGAGTTATGCTAAAAATATAAACTTCAGCAATACATGCACTTCATTTCCGAAGATGTACAAAAAAACATCACTGTTTCTATTGCTCATATTTGAAAAACTATTAAACTTTAGCATGCAATCTAACCCACATTATTTGTTCAACAGACAAAGCAATCACACAATAATGCATTAAAAACCACTGAGAACATAGCAACTCCATAATATACCCTAGCAACATGATAGTTTTGCACATGCACACAACTAATATTTAAAAAAAAAAGTTATTATTTTTATTTACCAATGCTGCTATTTATGCAAAAACCCAAGGTCATCATGTAACCTAAATTTTCCACAGCCATTTTATTTCTTGCAAGTGATGAATGAGTGAAACCTGAGGTACTTCCTGTATAAAAGCCCTCATATAGTATTTCATTCATACTCACAGGACCCATCTGAACACGATCCTCCCTTTGGATACTTCAACAAGGTGAGCTATAGTATAACAACTTCAAATCACAAAGTAATATAGTCCCTGACAGACATTGTTCAAGACAACAACATCCCATATGGAACCAATTAAAAACCAATTCAGGGCATTAAAATAAATAACTGTGACGAAGTACACAACTCATGCCACCTGAAATAACCATGTTTATGTGCTGCATGTGTCAAATGAGATTAACTTATTAGACTGTCAGGTCAAACAGATTCAGACGTTTACAACGCCAATTGTGTTCCACCTTCAGTTGCATAGTTCAGTATAGATCACTTAGTCTGTGGAAAACTACAAATTAACATGAAAGATTAATTAATATATCACCAGAACAAGTTCTCTGGAGATGAGCAGGTGAATCTGCATTTGATTCCTGCATTAAAAGCCGGAATGAAACGGACATGAACCGAGCAAAGCCTGAGCGTGAAGATATTTCTCAGATCTTTCTCCAAAGTTCACAAGCTCAACGAAAACTGATGATAAATCACAGACACTCATTCCTGAAGTGTTAGTCCATGTACAGAAATGTCTTATTTCATAAACAAATCGAACTAGCAGCTCTCCAACAGCTGCAAAATGAGCCAAAGAAAAGAAAGCCTTCTGATGTCAAACAGATCATAATTATACAAAGTGGAGAGAGACATGATGAGGTTTAGTTCAGTGGTTCACAACTGGTGTCACAACAACCCATAAATGGGTCACAGGTCTGTTCTGATAGTGAAAACAACGCTTCTAGATATATAAATATGCATAGATGGTCGCAGTGTTATTGATAATCATTGATATTGTTATTGATTAATATTCTTCTTATAAAAATTTCACACCAGCAATGTAGCATCTCTTCTGAGCATTTATTCAATTGCATCTAAAAATGACCTATCACTTCCACTTCAACCTTTACCCATAAACGACACTTCATACCAAATGGTAGTGAACAAGAGTTTCGGGTCTCTTAAAAGAGAAAGCGTCGCCTTTTTTCACAATATGTGTCTGCTTGCTGACATTTTTGTTACTTATTTGCTGTGTTCCAAAACCTAGTGTAAGCAACTTTGCTAACTAGCATCCTAACTGAATATATAAAATGCATACACAGACATAAAATGAATAACACAATTTTGGTTTGTTGTTGCAACGCATTCTGGGAGAAGTCTTAGAAAACACCATAATTACACTCCATACCTTTTGGAACAAACTTAGAACAAAGTTGGGAGAGTGATTTTGATGCCTTCATGTGGTGTCTAGTTAGGCAGCTTTCAAAACAAAGCTTTCCTCTTGAAATGTTGTGATGTCAAGGCAGATACAATTTCGGCTTGTTTGCCCAAACTGCAGGAGTTATCACAGGGACAAATAGTTTCCTAGCCTCTCTATTAACCCCCCTGAGAACTGCTGAAATTTTCCCATGAGAATGACGATGGTTAACACACACTGGAGTGAGAGCATATGGGACGCCCATCACTTCAGCTGGCTGGAAACTTATTCCATCTGTGGTTAGTATGCAGAACCCCTCCACACTAACAGCTTTCCCCTTACTCTATGCTATACAGCACACACAACACACACTTCTAGATAATTGATAACACACTGGCTATGTAGTGGCACACTGTGCAACATATACAGAATATGCACCAATACATGCTTCAAACAGTTGTATGCTACATAGTTGTCACATGACCTTGCATATTCCGTGCATACAAAAATTGCATAAAACATACTGCAGAAAAAAGAAGCAAATGTACAGTATGAAAGAAAATATATAATACTCAATGACACATAAGATAATGAAATGCTGGAACAATGTCCTTGAACTTTTATGGGCTGGTGTACATAATGACCCTCAGTTGAAAACACAGCTGGGATTTATAAAGCTGGAATTGAGGTGCCATGCTCCTGTGGCGTAAATGGGCACATGGAAAACATTTTCTCTCTGAACAGTGAAAAAAATCATTGTTCATCCAGCATTAAGGAACATCTACCAACAAATTAAGGGGTGAATCTCACGAAACCTGTCGGGAACATTTGACCTCAAAATTTAAAAGAGGGGTGGGGGTGTGTAGGGGGGGTTATAATTACATTTTGCATATAACAGTTGCGCACAGTGCTAGCAACGGCAAGGTCATGGGTTCGATTCCTAGGGAAAGCAAGGACTGATCAAATGTGTACCTTGAATGCAATGTAAGTCGCTTTGGATAAAAGAATCTGCCAAATGCATAAATAAAGCCTGTTTTTGGACCATATTTTTATAGATGTCAACATGATTTAGCATGATTGGTCAGTTACTGGCTTATGTTTAATTATATGAAAACAAAAACAATTTAGTGACATCTAAAGATATGTTTCGTCTATTCAGTGTCTTCATCTACCACAATAAAAGTAATGTCTTTGAATGATCTTCTTTTGGGGGATTTTCTCAATACATATTAACATATGTGATTAAATGACAATTGAATAAATAAATAAATAGAGCTGCATTGTCTATATTTCTACGGCAATTGAAATAAAATAGAATAAATAAACTAAAAAATACAATACTTTGAAAATTTGATAGGAAATATGCTTAATTGCCAGGATAAAATTTCACAATATAAAAACACTTATCTGAAAAATATATTATTACTTTTTGCAAAATATATTTCCATTTTTTCCTCTTGATTTTGTGTTGAAGTGACCTGCACATGCTCTTGACAGGTTTTGTGCAAAGAACAAAAAAAGACTTGTTATTAGAGTGAGAACAAAGCATTCATCAAATGCTTACGGAGACATCAGGCCAAGATACACACACTCTCTTAACACTTCACCAAAAATTAAACTGCCTGGAAATCTTTCCACTGTGCAAAAATACACTGGTATTTAGAAGGACATCCAGCCGTGTCTTTTCATTTGGAAGAGCAACAACTCAATCCTTTTTGCCTTGACATGTACAGTAATATTTCCATAGCTTTATATGTGCTCTCTGCTGTTATCCGTCAACATAAATGCCTGGAATAACTGATATGCCCTTAAGTTTAACTCACTTAGTGAGCAGGTGGGTCATGTCAAGGGTAAGTGTAGGGAGAGCTAACAAAATCCTTTACTCCTGATACTCATTCCCAGAATTCCAAGCCATTCCTCTTTCAATCATCCGGCCCGCTCCCTGCTCCGGCTCACAGTCCCCTTATCTGGCTGAAAACGGAGCACTCCTGTGAAGGTCCCACCAGCACTATACGCACCCGGGAAGCACAAGTCATGAAGAGAGGATTGGGATTACTTCCTTTTATGGAGTTGTAATGTGAGTTAGGGATGCTGGCTGGGAAATATGTCTTCCATCACAAAGTTATTCTCTAAATACCAGTTCAAGAACACAGATCTTGTACAAAATGAGACTAAGTATAAAAATCAAGTATTTTAAGAAGCTGCACTGCAAAAATTATTGTCTTCCTCAGCATTTTGTCTTGTTTTCCAGGACAACTTCTTAAATCACTTAAATTACTTGAGAAGCAAAAAACTACTCTTGTTTTCTGATCAAAGTATCAAAATAATGCTTAGTTTATGAGTATATGCTTAAAACAAGAAAACATATCTGCTAGCGGGTCAGAAAAATAAACTTCATTTAAAGAGAAAAGTATCTAAATTTTTTATTGTTTTAAGCGTAAGGTCACTAACTTTGAAAAAAAAAAACACTTGTTATCTTATGTCATTTTGCTTCTCTGGTAAGTGTATCTTGATTTAAGGAGGTTTAGATTTTTGTACTGGAAAACAAGACAAAAATGCTAAAGAAAATGTTATTTTTTTGCATTATGACCTGCTTTTCTAGCATTCAGTCATTGAGAGGCATTCGATCATATCTATATGACTTAATGGCATTAGTTATCTACAATGCATTAATCAAAACTGACAGGAGCCTAAAAATAATTTATGATTCGCCTTTTGCCAGAGATTCGATGTTTGCTCTCAGTTTTATTAAGAAAAACACAGGAATAACAACAACAAAAAAGGTTACAGGACTTCCTTTTGGTGAGGGATGGACTTCCAGCTGTCATTAATACTCTGTTGTATTACATATGTATTAAATGTTTAATTTAGGTTCCAATACAATAGTATATAAACTGAGAAAGTTTAGTAGACTGAATTTAGCATTTGAGGTATAAATGGTGATATCAGAGTTATCAGCAAGAGATTCCTTGCCAGTCCTGTTCTCTCTATTGTAAGTTAAATGAGTCAGATTACTGAAACTCTCACCCTTTGTTCTTATGGCTCTCGGAACCCCTGTCCCAGTCGTTGAATAGTCCGGCTGATTGGATCAGAATATTTGCATTTGAATCACACTGTTATGCTGACGAGATCAGGGCAGGGGAATTTCCGGTAATGTGCTGATTCCTGTACTTCATTTACATACTTTGTTCAAGATTGTCTCCACCTCTATGTAAATCCCTCCCCCTTGAAAGGTAAAAACACTGTGCTTGAGTTATTGAGTTTAGACTTGGACGACTACAGCATTGCAACAGCAAAGTCCTCAATAAAGAGTAACTTCTGCTTGAAAGATATCCCAACGTCTCCTGGTCTCTGAAGAAAAAGTTTCCAACAATTTAATTTATAATAAATCCCTATATCCTATCTTTAAAAAACAACATGCAAAAATACACATTATGCAACTACAAAAATTAAAAAGCAAGTATATAAAGTGATCATCTAGGAAATTATTTTGCATTTCTATACAATATTGTGAGAAAAATGAATGGCTGACTCTACTATTTAGCTGAAACATCAATGCATAACTTCAGATGTCCAGTGAATGTTCATAGATTAAACGGCCTGTTTTCTGTTCAACGCCAGAGATTGTATTAGTTTTATCTCTCTGTATGATCCTGCTGAAGCAACTCTGTGAACGTCAGTTCATCCTGAACGGTCAGAACGGCAGCGACAGATGCTTCCTCTGTCTGATGAGATCAGGGCTCATAAAACTGGTCCACTTTTACCGTGTAGTTATTCTGGGTCTATTGTTCTAATCGATGCAGCTTGGATACAATCTTTAAATCTACTGCGCGTGGGCCGAGAGATGCTTCAGCTCTTGTAAAATAAACTGCTATACTTGATATGTTTGAGCGCCACACACCGAAGGCAGTCCACCACCGCGCTCCAATAGGAAAACAGATACGATTCCAACAACAACAAGGGTGTGGATGAGGTTGACCGAGTCACTAGTGTGGCTGTTGTTTAACATTCACTAGAGAGAAGTCAGGTGTTAAACACCACACATAACAGCATGTCATCAGACCATATAAATAAAACCCTCTAAAGTCTTGCTTTAATTTAACAGAACAATGTGTGGTTGTTGCACAAAATGCACATTTATACAAGCCAAATCTCACAATGGAAATGTTGCTTGAAACATGTTTTCTTGGTGCACATATGCACTCAGCATTCATACACACACACTCACCACTTACAGGCAAATATCTAATCAGCCAATCACATGGCAGCAACTCTAGACATGGTCAGAAACTACTGATCTACTGGGATTTTTTTACACACAACCATCTCTAGGGTTTACAGAGAATGGTCTGAAAAAGAGAAATATCCAGTGGGTGAAAATGCCTTGTTGATGCCGGAGGTCAGAGGAGAATGACCAGACTGGTTCGGCTGATAGAAAGGCAACAGTAACTCAAATAATCACTCGATACAACCGAGCTCTGCAGAAGAGCTTCTCTGAACGCTCAACATGTCAAACATTGAAGCAGAAGAGCTACAGCAGCAGAAGACACACACCGGTCTCACTCCTGTCAGATAACAACAGCAAACTGAGGCTACAATTCACACGGACTCACCAGAACTGGACAATAGAAGATTGGGGAAACGTTGCCTGGTTTGATGAGTCTCGATTTCTGCTGCAACATTCAGATGTTAGGGCCAGAGTTTGGTGTAAACAACATGAAAACATGGATCCATCCTGCCTTATATCAACAGTTCAGGCTGCTGGTGGTGTAATGGTGTTATATATTTTCTTGGCACACTTTGGGGCTCTTAGTACCAATTGAGCATCATTTAAACACCACAGTATACCTGAGTATTGTTGCTGACCATGTCCATCTCTTTATGACCACAGTGTATCATCTTCTGATGACTTCCAGCAGGATAACATGCCGTCACAAAGCTCAAATCATCTCAAACTGGTTTCTTGAACATGACAGCGAGTCACTAAACTCAAATGGCCTCCACAGTCACCAGATCTCAGTCCAGTAGAGCAGATTTGGGATTTGCTGGAACAGCCGATGAATCTGCAGCAACTGTGTGATGCTTTCATGTCAATATGGACCAAAATCTCTGAGGATTGTTTCCAGCACCTTGTTGAATCTATGCCATGAAGAATAAAGGCATATATAGTTATTAGATCTGATTATGATATATTATAGAGTATATATATATATATATATATATGATGACTGTAAGGGGACCTGATTTTGATTCTGATATTGAATTTTAACAATAAAAATCACTTGAAATCTGAAATGTCACATCAAGATGTGCAGTAGATCCACAGAGTAAAGTAAGATCACTGCCGTGTTTAAACATTCATTCAGCTTTACAACACAACTCTCCAGCATCAAGCTGTCTACTTTCCCTGAATTCAGCAAGCAACTAAAGACGCTTGGGCTACTTCATATGAAGTTTTCTCCCATTTCGACATGTTTCAGAGTTCTTTCCACGACATTTATTGTCGGTATTGTGGGTTTCTTGCATTTTAATATTTTTCCGTCACCATGTTTTATAAATAGATGCTGGAGTCGTGAGCGTGTTTATTGGGAGACAGCTGGACATGATTACCTTCCTGCCGTGTGGATTCATTGTATCAGCTTTCTTGGCTGGGCGTAAATGAAGCCTGTGGAATGGCATTGGAGGAATTGCAGCGAGCGTTATGCGGGACTGTTATATGTGGCAACACAAAGCCAGTAGTGTGGCAAACAGCCTAGTCCTCTCACTGGGTCAGTACTATGAATACCATCAAATCAGCACTGCAGGATCTGACACAGTATGTGCATGTATGAGAAATGGTATCAGTGTTGTGTGACACTTAGCTCTGTGCCAAAACCTAGTGAGCAGCCTATACCTAAGACAGCACTTTAGGGCATTTCAGACATACTCTGGTGTGGTTTTGAACAGGGCTGCCTTCAAAGATAACTAATTTAGGCCCAATTTACTCAGCATTACTAGACAAATTAGATTGGGGGGAAAATAATCCAAAATAACTGAAATAGTCTAGAGAAATATTATAAATAAATAAAAGAACATAAAGCGTTCTAAAGGTTTTTAATACTTTTAATCAGCAAGCATGCAGTAAATTGATCAAAAGTGACATTTTTAATGTTATAAAATATTTTCTTTTCTTATTAATTCTTTTCAACTTTTTTTTTAAAACGGTTTCCACAAAATTACACAACACAACTGTTTTCATCATTGATATTAGAATGATTTCTGAAGGATCATGTGACACTGAAGACTGGAGTAATGATGCAGAAAATTCAGCTTTGCATCACAGGAATAATTAACATATTAAAATATGTTCAAATAGAAAACAGTTATTTTAAATTCTAAATAATATTTCACAAGACTGCTGTTTTTACTGTATTTTTGATCAAATTAATGCTGCCTAGGTAAGATTAAGAGACTTTAAAAAAAAAAATATTTTCATAATGACTACAAACTTTTGAATGGTAAACTAAATGAAAGATAAAACGGATCATTTTAATTAAAACGTGTGAGTGTGTGCTGTTTATTTCATGCTTAAAGTATCACATCTTTATCATAGCAACATGCTTATTTCAGACTCAATAATCAGTCACTTTCGAGGTTCACTAACACAGTTCCCTATGCAGGCAGTAGACAGCCAGGTTTCGGATTGGAGCTTATGCCACAACTTTACAAGCAGTATATGTACCTTACTTTACAAGTTTCTCCATCACTATGCCAGTACAGTATAAACTGATGAGTGTTGTGAGCTTAACTGTGTCAGTTGTATATTGAGCACGAGAGTAACTCTTTAAAATGGCTTGCTATTGATTACAATCCTCACTTGCTCCTTACATTGCCACAAAGGCCACATACATCAGTAAAGCCTGTGCAGGATTTGAGGCATTTATGTAAACATGGTGAAGAGAACTATGAGTGACATGCAATACAACAACCAGACAGCTAAAGGAATCTGGCAGCCTTTAGCTTCTCCATAGAGCGTGTGGTACAAATCCCAAGCCTATCTCATGTGGGACCGTGACTAATGAGTTTGCTATCGCTGAACGAGTGATAGCTATGATGGATATGTGATAAATTATGCTAAGCTATTTATATAGATTTGCTATGAGAAAAAAACTGAATCAATATGAGGTTCCCCTGACAATATATATTGAGGAATTCAGGCCTATTTATTGCAATGGGATCCAGGGTGAACCACATCTAGTCTAACAGTCCAGAAAATACTATTGTCATTTCCTTTCTACTAGGGAAAACAGTGTGTGTGGCTGCCATAATAACACAGGAAATGGATTTGTCCCTCGCATCTGGTTCTGGTCATTTGAGTGTTGATTCCTCTAATGCCTCATCCTTCAGCATGGACATTTAAACCTGCCCTGATCCCTATATGCAATATGGAAAATCCACCCAAGCAGTTTTTTGACCCATTGTGCATGGAGTGCACATTGTGAAAATGACATGAGATGATGAAGTGAACGGTTAGCATGAGGGTGGCAATGGTAAGACAAGAAACCAGCCGGATCTTCCACTCAACTCCGAAAGTTCATCCAAAAACATCCATCATGATCAAAAAACATTTTTAAAAAATGTATGCTCGCTTGCTCTTAGGTGCTACTGCACCACATTTGCAGTTTATCTGGCTAAAAATAACCAAGCAAAGAACATCTGGCAGTCTGGTATGATATTCCATAAACTGTGCCAATAAAAACATGTTTAAAATGATCAACATGAATCCATTACGTAATGCCTCCTATTCCAGTGGAGGGAAATTATAACTAGACTATTTACTAGAATTTTGAGAAGCCTGTGTAGATGCTTGTTTCTTTTGGCAACATGCAGGGGTTTCACAAAGTTTTTCTAACCTCAGTGTGCACAGGAATGCTTGTGTCAAACCAACCACAGCAATCTTTGGAAAAGCACAATATGTTCAATTAAACGTACGTCCTGCAGGTCAAATTTCATCTAATTAAATCACAACTAATTCTGGATTGCGCTGCGATGCACATTACTAAACAGGAAATAGTGTAGCCTGTTCCTGTTTGAGGAACTAATAGAATAAAGATAAACAAAATGATATTACTAGAGTTCAACATATGTATCTACTTGGCCACAATGAAGCTAGTCTTGAACAATGTAAACATTGTAATAAAATATATTAGGATAATTATTTATAGCATTTTAAATATATTTAAAAAACATTGATCTACTGCATACATATTCACAGTATATCAGTTATGCTAAAGAGAAAATATTCAAACATCATATATACTGTATATTAACATACATAAAGTATATTAATATGCATGCAGTTACATCACGTACATTTAAATGCTTTTAACAGACACTGTTCAACGGCAAACATTAATATTTACAGTTATGCTAATTAAGAAAAGATTAAAGGTGCAATGTGTAATATTTCTGAGGATCTATTGACAGAAATGTAATATAAGATCCATAACTATGTGTTCAGTGGTGTATAAAGACCTTACTCAATGAACCATTATGTTTTTATTACCTTAGAATGAGACATTTATATCTACATAACCGCGGGCGCCCCCTTCTATGGAGGTCGACATATTGTGACGTCATGTTTCTAGCGTAGCCGACAGCGAACACACAGCGCTACAGAGCGCGTTTCCTCACTACCTTGAAAGAGAAGCCGTAGAAAGCTAGAAGCTAGCCATAGACACCGTGGCCCTCATTTATCATTCTTGCGCAGAAACGGGCGTATATGTTGGCTTAAGATTATGCTTACACTCCTCTCACCGCCTGATTTATGTAGCTGTGCGTACCTTTGAAATCCAGGTGTACGCAATACCTGCCCTTGATAAATGCCGCGGCTGAAAACGATCGTCATTAGAATAACACGCCCCTATATATTTAAGTATCCGCTTCCCCCACGCCCTCATTTTACGCCATGGACACACGGAAGACGGCAAAGAGGAGACACTTCTCCGACGTGGAGATCGAGACCATCACCATCATGAAAAATTATTATTAAATCAAACAACAATATTGTTGATGATAAATTCAAAGTTAATTGTATTTTTTTTCAAAACGCTATAAATCCATCCAGTTTTTGTCAAAAAAAAAAAACAACAACAAGAGAACATGCAACATATAATCAGGGACTCATACTATAAATGAATATAAATTAAATAAGTGCAACTGCATGAAATAAATAAAAGCCAAACAAAATAAATAGTAAAATAAATTAAATAGCAAAAATAAAATAAATATTTCCAATGTCACGTTCCAATATTGTCCACCACATAAAACAAATAATTTAAAAATAACACACAAATACAGTCCTTAAATACAACAATGTTAAAAATACAAATCAATTTCATCTTTGCAGACACAACACTAGTTTATTAATTGAAATAAAATACAAATTTATTTTTAAAAATGGCGTTTATCGCGTTTTGGAAAAGAGCTCCTCATATCTTTTAGTTTGTCAGTGCGTTTTGTGGTGTTAGGAATTGTTTTTCTGCGCATTTCCGCACTAACTCAAAACGTGCGTACATGTACACCACCTCCTGACCTGGCGTAGGATTTGAGCGTTCCGTACGCCAACGTCCATATTGATAAATATCAAAGTCACCGTGGTTTTGGGTGTACGCCAGGTGTATGCTAGAAATTTGGTGTACGCACTTTTGATAAATGAGGGCCTGTGAGTATTGACTTTTCCCTTGTCAGTGGTGTAAAATATGTAGTTGGATTGTTCATGTAACTTAGTTCTTCTCCCTCGCTGTGTTATGGCTTTGACAATCAGCTGATTAGTACTATTGACCGTAAAACAGTAACGTTATAGGAGTCACCAACCCGTCGATCTTGGAAGCATTTTAAGTCGATCGTGAAGAGTTTTCAAAACCAGAGGAAAAAAAACAATATTTTTATTCATTATTATTTATTAATTTGTGTGTAGTAAATGGTGTCTAGGGGATGCGGAGGCACGCGCTCTGTTACAATCACATCATTTTTGCAGACGCGTCGAGTATAAACAATGCTTTACACTTTAACCAGCTCAGCCACAGCCCTATAGCATAACAGCTCATATTAGCCAGCTAAACTTTTACTACCCTGTTAGAAAAAACATGTAGTTGCATAGTTTCTTGTAGTTCTTCTCCCTCGCTGTATTATGGGTTTGCTATGTGGGGAGAAATGTGCAGGTTATGTTCGTGAGACAATAAGCTGATTACTATTATTATATTATATATTAAGATCCTTGATCCTCACCTGACTATGGCTTTGTAAACTTTATCCATGTGGTTTATAATGGACTGTGGTACAGAAACAGTGACAAGGTTACACACTCTTGGCTTACTCTGGCTATTCTCTGCTGTCTCAGACGAGGATATGTTTGTCCCGTCTTAGGAACCGTAGCTTCTTCGAAAGGGAGGGGTGAGCAGTAGAGATGCGCGGTTGGCGGGTTATAGCCGCGGACTCCGCGAATAATTTTTTTTTTAAATTAAATTCGGGCGGGTGGCGGGCGGTTTCTAGTCTCGCGGCTGTCATCAGCAGCGCCTTGTATCAGCGGATGGCGGGCGGGAAAATTGGTCAAACACGTTGGTGCGGATGGATGGCGGACGGATGATGAGTTTTGTGATGCGGTTGCGGATGAAATAATAGCCCATCCGTGCATCTCTAGTGAGCAGTGGGCTGAGCCATTAGTGCAACTCGCAACCGAACCGCTAGATGCCGCTAAAATCTACACACTGCACCTTTAAAATAATAATTAAAGAAAATATTCAAGTTTTTCAAATGAACACTCCTCTAAACAGCACATAAAAACAAAGTGATTGGACACTTCATATCTCTGTCAGAGGTATTCTCGCAACCGAATCCTAACGGCCCGGTCATGTGGCAACAAATAAGAATTCAATAAAGATTTAAAAGTCAATCAAACGCGAAATCCAATTTCAAGGTCTATTTAAAAAAAAACTTGCGAGAACAGAAAAGCAAAAAAACAAAAGTAATATCAGCCAATGCAAATATCACATTCATTGGCCTCAACTAACCCAAATCAGCAAGTATTTACTTTGCTCAGAAACCAAGGTTAACAAAGAAAAACAATATGCAGATATCTCTTAAATCAAGATGAAGGTTCGTCCAAATGTTTTCCTGCAATATATAGTGAAGTGAGTCTGAACGCATTCACAGACTGAAACCAGCTCAGTGTCACCGGGGGGCCAGAACAAGAGCTCCAGTTGACAAAACAACATCTCCCCGGACCGCTGTGACGTTCCTCAGTGCTTTCACCGAGTGAGAGTTAGTGAAGGTTCCCTCCAAAGATCCCGGCGGAGAGCCAGCTGGTTTCCATTAGCATACCTCAGCTAGAGAGTGGGGGTCCTGGCTTCTTGCGGGGAGACACTAACACCCGGATAAATGAGAGGAGATCCGTGCAGACCTGGCCCTCGAGACAGCAGCCAAATCACGCTTGATGACGGGGGATTTGTGCTGCTTTAAACTCGCCGACTGAATAAACACACTCATGTTTTGGAACATATTTGAGTGTTGTTTGACAAACCGATACGAGGCTTATAATTATGGGAATTCATTAGAGAGTGAATCAGTACATTTTTATCTGTATCATTTTGGATTGACTATTTATAGTAAAATAATTTTTAAAAGAAATTAATACTTTTCACTATCCAGCCAGGATGCATTAAATTGATCGGAAAAAAAAGTGACAGTAAAGACATTTATAATGCTACAAAGGATTTCAAATAAATAAATTAAATAAGGATTTCAAATAAATGCTGTTCTTTTGAACTTTCTATTCATCAAAATCCTGAAAAAATGCATCACAGTTTCCACAAAAATATGAAGCAGCACAAACTGTTTTCAACTTTGATAATAATACGACATATTTCTTGAGCATTAAATCAGCATATTAACATTTTAAAATATATTCATGTAGAAAACAGTTATTTTACATTCTAATAATATAAAAAAAAATTGTTATTGTATTTTAATCTAACAAATTCTGCCTTGGTGAGTATAAACTCAAAAACAATAATAAAACAAATCTAACAGACCTCAAACTTTTGAACTGTGTAACTCCTTTGCTCTACTATACCACCCAGTGCACATAAAAACAGCCTGACAATATCCATAATATAACTCCACTAAAGCCATGCCTGGCATGATCAGTTTAAACAATCCTAAGACACGTCATAGACACAGATACTTTTCTTACACAAACAGCTTTGCTAATGCAAACACTTCTCACAAACGCACAAAGAATACAGTGCAATAAAAGTACGTATCACTTACATGAGGCTGACAGGTTAATTCAAAGCTGCGCTAACAAGGTCAATTTACTTCAGACCAAGTTGAAAGTGTTTGCTATGATTATACTCTTGATATGTATACTATGTACTTTGGAATATAATACAAATTCATACTGTTTTAGCAGAGAAAATTCAATATTAGATTAGATTTACGTTCTGAAGAAAACGTTAGTGGTGTTTGCCCATGCAAAACTCTCCGTCATGATGCCAAAGTGCTGTGGGATGAGATACACACCAAACTAACATGAGCAGAAGCAGTAGGGCTTTAGAAAGCACCAGCAAATACCAAAAGATAACGGAGGAGATAACAGTTTTCTCCACATGGAACTACTAAATATCAACCTGGATGGAAACACTTGTAAAGCCTTCTTTGTTAGACATTCAGACTGTAATTTAAGTGAGATACAGAAGTTTCTCCACTGACAGACAGGATCCACGTCAAATCTACCGAGACAAGTGTGGCCTTCAAGACAAATGAGTCTCTTTACTGTAGATGAAGTGTGTTTAAGCCGCTTGATCCATTAAGGATCACCCAGCGAGATGGCATGGTGATCTGCCTGCCCACCCAGAACACAAGGATTACATTACAATTCTCACTCATTAACCAGCCATTAAAACACATATTCCTCTATCTGTGATTCCCTAGTCCAAAAGAGTTTCTCAAAAACATTTAAAACATAAAATAAACCACGATGACTCAGTAGACCATCAGTGAAAAATGTGCAATAAACAGCAGCTCTCTATGGTTGTTTTAGGCCTTGAGTAGAGATTGTACAATGTTTGATAGAAAGTACAAACACAATGAAAGATGCAGCAACAAATCTGCAGTGTCTACAAACAAGATTAAATATTAAGATGCATTACGTCTCTCCTTAGCTACAGCAAAGCTGTAATTCATGAGTATTCGTTAGCAGCTACTTTAAAGTCAAAGACATTTAAGGGTCATTGTATATAAAAGGAGCCTTTTCTATTTCAAAAAGTTGATATTTAAAGCCTTTTACTCAAGGTCATCATGAAACTGTATGCTTCTTAGAGAATTTAATGCTGGTATTTAATGCCACAAATACACAGTTTTCAATACTCAATAAAATTATCCCATAATTTACTCACCCTCAAGCCAAGGTGTATATGACTTTCTTCTTTCAGCCACACACAATCAGAGTTATATAAAAAATATTCTGGCTCTTCCAAGCTTTATAATGGGAGTCAATGCTACCTTGTTTTTACTTTTATGATGGATGGATAGATGGATGTGCTTCTTTGGGCTTAAAAAAAGAGGTACCATTCAATTCCATTATAAAGCTTGGAATAGCCAGGATATTTTTGAATATAACTCTGTGTTCGGCTGAAAAAAGAAAGTAATATACATCTAGGGTGGCTTGAGGGTGAGTAAATTATGGGATAGTTTTAATTTTTGGGTGAACTAACCCTTTAAAATGGTCCCCTACTAACTAAATATCTTTAACTTTTTTTTATCTTTCTTCATACATACCACATATTCATTTTTTGTTGAGTTAAGTTGTTCAAAGTGTTAAAGTCATTAGTTATGCATGTAATGAAAGAACACAAAAGGCACATTTTGTAGAATGACCCTTACCAGCATTACAGCTGCAAAAGGAAAACCATGTGTAAATGTACTTAGACTAGGTCAGCAAACTCTATTGTCACAGGCTTAATGTTGTTGGTTAAAGCATATTTGTATCATGCGCTGTTTCGCGTAAACCAAAAACAGGAGCATGGTATGGGGCAAAACCTTCCTGTAAGAAGATCCCCTATGGAGAAGTGACTCATAAAGCAGCGCCAGTGAAGTTTAAAGGCTCTGTGTGGGCCTTCTCGTCACGGCCGGGACGCCCTGAGGACACCAACGCTGTGATAGCAGCCTGTGACCAGCAGACAGACAACAAGAGGCTAACTGTGTGCTCACAATGACCACTGTCTCTCGGCCGACTCACAAAACAAGGTCTCTCATTAAGTACGCTGCATTTCAAAGGTAGTTGTTTGTCACCTGATGGTGGGCATTTCATTTTGATAGTGAGACTTTATTATAAGTCACTTAGTGAAATTCTCCTTTGACTCAAACCACACAAGCTCCTACATGATTTAATCAGACCTCGGCACCAAAGACATGGATAGTCCTTTGAAGGCAAGATTGCAGTAAATGGCAACACAATTTGGCCATTTCCTCACACAAATCTACAGTATAGCTTCAGAATACAGCACACAAGTAATTTTTAAGTGTGCACTTTTGAGTTTTTACAAGCTTGACAGTCAAAATTGCCATACTAGCTATTTATTTAATGTGCAGGTGTGAAATCACATAGCTTGTTTTATACGCCAACCAGCAACAAATAAAAACCAACAAAATGTCATATGGACATATTTGGTGCCTGTTGATGGAGTGAAATAAAGTTCAGCACAACATGGCTTGACCTCCAGCACAGGGCTGTTTACAGCACAGGTCATGGGAGAGAAAAGACACTGGGTCAGTCGAGGACAAGTGCAAACAACATCACATGGACCAGGATGAATTCTGTGGTGCTGATACATCCGGACTATAAGTTTCAAAATGAAATGGCATTCACAACCCATTTTGCTTTCGTAATGTCATAAATTTCCTTGTAAAACAGGTCATTTTACGAGAAAGAAAGTAGGCTGGGACTTCATTTTATTAATCAGGAATTGAATGCATTTTAAAAGTGAGCTTTACATATCATAATCGATATTAGTCAACATTAAAATCACTCTATATTTACCAATAAGTAAGATGATATTTAAATGCTTAGTTTTACGATCAAAGCTTGTAGCTTTAAAACATATAATGCAATGCAATTCAATGATGATTAATAGATGAAAAAATAAACCTTCCTCAAAAGCCTGATGATCATATTTGAAACTCACATTTGAACATGATTCAAAATTTGCGTATTAAATATAAAACAGAAGCCTTTACATGGTTAAACCAGCAGCCTAAAAATTGACTAAACAGCTTTTTGGCTATTGGTTATTAACTTTTGATGAAAGATTACAAAGACTAATTTTATTTGTTGGGATAACAAGGATGAATGCAGACCAGGAATGTACATTACGGAAGTAAAACGGGTACATTTTGATTTCATATTGACTAAAGGACAAATCCCTGGAGTCTGAACCTGTGGAACATGAGGTACGCTGGGATTTCTTTGAGTAAACTCACCCTTACAAAGGATGTGTACTGATGGCACTGCTGTCGGTTGATTTCCAGGCTGAAACGCTGACTTACAGCACTGGTCTGCTCAACACCGTTTCCAAAATACACCCGGGCCGGCAGACCTTTGTGTCTCTTATCTGCATCTGCTGTTAGATTGTACAGCAACTCTGAGGAGAAAAATAGACACCCACATTTCTGTAAGACAAAAATGTGTAAACATCTCTCAAACATGCTCTGTGTTTAAACACTCACTATCAGAAGCATTCCAGGGCGATTTTAGATTTAAAAACAAAGTCAAGTAAGATGTCAAGTTCCCACTTTCAGTGTGTGGAAATGAGAGAGAACCGTACAAGAACATTTCTTGGGCGGAACATTTCATTGGTGGAAGTCTGAGAAAACAGCAAGGACATAAAGAAAAAATATGGTTCAAACTGTACTGATGAATCAATAAATCAATAAATATGTAATGACAAATAAGTACATTGCCCCCAAAATTTTCATCAATATAATTATCATTACTGTTATATTGTGACACATTACAATAATGAGATGTTTTGCATTAAAGAGGAAATGTGCTGGATTTTCATCAACACAACGTCAAAAAAATTAAGTTTGGGCTTGCTTTTAAAGAAAGTTTTGGTTCGATATGAAAAATAATATTACATTTTTCTTTTTGTTTTTAGGATGAAATATGATTCAGACATCTCTTGGTGAGATTCATCCATCTACACCCACAGGCTTTTCCAAAACCCAGAAATTGATCAAAAACACAGAACACTTGGACAGGACCCCAGAAATAGCTGCTTTTTTTCCACTGCCATGAGTGTGACTGTAGGAACTTGATGAATTTCTTGACAGTTTTTGTGATGAGGTCCAATGTTTAATTGCAGGACCCTTTCTGCAATCCTGACGGTGAGTAAGAGCTAATATTTCTCTGCTAGTCTCACAGGGTGTTACTCTAATGAACGTCTATGAGCAGGAAGGGGCTCCTGGACCAATGCAGGGGATTGTTCATTAAACACATCCAGCTGTGAGCGCACTATGAGCTCACTCCGGCCTACAGAACCAGGGCGTTACCCAGACACAAGGTGCACTTCCCAATGCGAGAGCCATGTGGAGCTAACACTGGTGCTCTGTACTTCCCTGAAATGTCCCATTATGTAACACTCCCTTTATATACTCCATCTCTCATGAGGCCACACCCACTCAGCAAGCAGTGGCCACACCCAACGGTTTAGCAAGAGGACAGGCTCATTGAGTCAAGTAACAAAAACAAAATATCAGAAACAAAACCACTAGATTTAATGAAAAAAAAGAGCCTTTTTTTCCTGACCAATTTTAAAACTGTATTTGGTGATATCGGTAACATTATGTGAGAGCCAAAAGTGATTCATTGTGAATTACTGTTTATCAAGTGTATGTATTTATGGGTTTAGTGAGTAATGTGAATAAATATTAAATTAAAAAAAATGCTATGAATGAAAATGCAATGCAATAAAATAAATGAAAATGATCTAAAATGCATTGCAATGCAATAAAATAAAAATCCCAAAAAACTGAACCAAAAACCCTCCCAAAAACGAATCTATAGTGAGTCACCTATGTGGCCAGGTACATGTTTTCCTCGAAAGCTCATGCAGATGGTGACATTGAAGCAGTTGAGATGCTGTGGACCCTCATGACACTGCGGTACTGTGATGTTTATTGAGACAGGCAAAAAGATGGAGACGTCCACAGAGATCACCGGCCTGGATCTGTCACATGCAACAGCAAAGAAAGGTCAAAGCTACACCAGAATGGATGGGATGATTATAAGAGAACACTAACTAGGAATTGATGTAATTAAGCTTTTGTTGGATCAGAAGTGCACAACTTACCTTAACAAAACCACACTGTCACCCATGAACGCCCCTATTGTCACATCTGATATGGATGAAAACAAACAAACAAAAACGTTTGGTCAGGAATGATAAGATGTTATCATAAGATAAAATTCAGAGCTTAAAACTATTCAAAATCGTAATTGCTGAGATAAAATGAAATATAAATATTAGATGAAAAACTTAAAAAACAGAAAAGTTGCAGTACTAATTAAAGTACTAAAACAAAAAATATTAAAAAAAGAGGAGTAATATAGAAATAAAAAAACTCATAAAAGCTCATAATAAAAATGACAAAAGCACATGAGAAAATTCTTAAAACTTAAGCTAAAATTGAAATAAAAACTGAAAATATATAAAAAAAAGAAAGAAAAAAAGAAAAATATGAAAAAACACTATAAATAATGCTAAAATAATTTAACACATTTTTTTCTGATAGTAAAAAGTTATGATTGGTCACCACTAATTAGTAAACTCTAATGCAAAACAGCACAAGTATTGTACATGCTAATTGCTATCCTGTATATAACAGAAGTGCTTGTTTAAACACTTTTTTTTAAACAGTTTAAATCACTTAGAAGATCAAGTCTTCTTTGTTGATATTCTCTTTCGTCTCTGTTTAATCAGAGTCCACTGTGGAATGCTGTAAACAAAATGCTTGCTGGCCACAGCACTACGAGCTCAGCCGAGCAGACACAACGTGTCAAAAAGCGGTTGAGAAAATTAAGCAAACACCACTTAATCTACATTCCTCGGATTAGCGAAGCATGGAACATTCTCCATCATATAATTAATCCTGTCTTGGACCAGATTCTTCTGTGGATGCAAAAAAAGATGAGTAGCATCTTTTGGGCATTTTTACAGCAGCTTTCACATCATAAGCCCAATCGCTTTGGACAAATCACATGATTTGACGAATCATTCATGTCATGAGTTACGCAGTGAAGTTTAATACTTAGGTTTTCCAGAATGGAATAAACTAACTGAAAGTCATTCAAATTTTTACATGTTTCCCATCTTTACGCAGAGATCGCAAAAGGCCAATGTAAGTGGTCTGGCATCCGTCATGGTTTCTCACTGAATGCGGTTGGTTTTGATCTAGTTAATTCAGAACATTCTCAATGTTCATTCGAGCAGAACTAGCCAAGTTTCTAAAGTAAAGCCAAACCTGGATATCCGTTTCCATCCATGTCCACATTGCCGGAAATTGACTGGCCGAACATTTGGAGGGTGGGGTTGATGCTTCGCCCAGACAATCTCTGCATACGATCAAGGTGAGAGAAAAAAATCACATCAACCAATCAGAGGCGTTTCATAACATCTGAATTAACACGAGCACACAGAAAAAAACATTAATAAAACATCTAGATATTTCAAAATGCCACGCAGTTCTACACATTTCCTTTCCCTTGCGTGTTCATTTATTAAATATTTGAGTTAATTTGATTATTCTTTCAGCTACCAATATCCGTCTAGCACTCTCAGCTCCATTTAAGGCATTTTCCCACAAAATCAGCCGATAGATATAATCTGAACCTACTGCGTACCCATCAATCAAACTGTTGAACTGCATGAGCTATTAGGTTTCTCAATAAAACAAGTGACCCATTGCCAACTAAATCAATCCATCAAATTCATTTTAAAACAGCCACTAATCAAACTCAATAGCATCGTAAATAAACAGAAATAAACTAAACTAATGGTCGACTCTACCGTATACTGTTGAAAGCTGACAAAAATGAAATTTTAAATAAAATAAAAATAATATAATTAAAAATAAATAAATATCGATACTAATTTTCAATAAGTAATACAAACAGTTGAGCAAATTACTTCAGCAAAAATAATGGTTGATTACCATTGAGTACTTGTTAACTATTCCTGTGACATCACCATGGTAGATGTAAACGGCTCCTCCATAGTCATCCTCTTCAGGAGCTCCAATCGCAACATCTACAGCACAAAAGATGAGAAAGATGGAAACAAGGGAGAAACAGAGAGTAAAGCCGGGCACACACTGTATGATATTTACCAGGATTCTGTCATCTAAATTTCAGAGATTTTAAAACATTTCTTTCGTAGGCCAAACAGCAGAGGTGGGACCAAGTCATTGTTATGCAAGTCACAAGTAAGTCTCGAGTCTTTGCATTCAAGTCCCAAGTCAAGTCCCGAGTCAAGACAGGCAAGTCCAAGTCAAGTTGCAAGTCCTCGAGTTTAAGCTTCAAGTCTTAAACAAGTCATTAGTGCTTTTTGCAGAAATTAGCGTCTCAGTTTTAATTACTATAGAAAAATTAAATGTATATAATTTATATCAGGAAGGCTTTTAAAATATGTTCATGACTTGTTTAATTTTATATTTATTGCGATAAAATTTTCACTAAGGGCACCCATCTATCTCAGTTCAATTTAGGGATTTTTCTTGCGTGTGACAAAAAAAGGAAAAGGCAGTGGAAAAAAAATATTTGATTGGTAACCCAGTAACAAAGGCAAAATCATTTAATAGAAATAACTGCTACACATTTTGTATGTGTGTGAGAGAGAATGTGGCAATGCAGATTTAAAAATAAAAGTAACTGTTCATTGGGAAAATTAATCGTGATTTGCTAGACATTAAGTTTAAAATATTGAGTACCTGGTTAAATTATTTTGTTAACGCGACAGTAGAACATTCCTATTTCCACGGCGACGTATCAAGCGTCACATGACACTTTTTGGGGCTACGTGCCTGTCATTTAGCCTACAAAACATAAATCCACCCATTTCTCCCGAAATAAATGAAAGTGAGTGGCTGGTGAACAAGGAGAAGACTTTATAGTTACCTATAGGCTAAAATGTGCGTTTGTTGTGAAAAAAAAAAAAAAAACATGTCTCAAAATTATATTTGAAAGGTTTAGTGGCCTATTTATTTCCGCTAACTTAGACATCAGTTTGTTTGCTTTTTCTCAAATTATAAATGATTCGCTTGTACTTGTGTATTTAAATGCCTGAAAAAGAAAAGAAAAAAACATTATTTGGTTGAAAACTGTCTGAACGTGTGATAAATGACAACTGACAAGCGCTGCTGAACGCACTCTATCACGCGCTCTCTGGCTCAGTGCCAAACGTGCGAAAGCAGCGCTGTGATCATGCGTCAATGATACAGTGCTATACTACAGTGATTATTACAACTCTGATCTGTAGTTTTAGAAGGTAGGTCAAGTCTTTCCAAGTCACAGGGCTCAAGTCCGAGTCAAGTCGCGAGTCATTGTTGTCTAAGTCTAAGTCGAGTCGCAAGTCATCTTTGATTATGTCAAGTCGAGTCGCAAGTCATCAAATTTGAGACTCGAGTCCAAGTCAAGTCCAAGTCATGCGACTCGAGTCCACAACCCTGCCAAACAGTGTTTCGTGTTTTGGATCATTAATGGATGGAAGAACTGATGAATTGATGATGTGAAACACCCGGCAAATCGTGACCAAAGTCTTAGCTGAGATAGACAGTCTGACTTAATATACAGTCGTCGTAGAGTCTTCCTTGGCTTTTACTCAAGATCTTATTGGGGTCATTACGGACAGTCTGACGAGCAACAATCGTAAATGTTAGAAAAAACAGCATAGTTTGCAGCCGGCCCTCGACTGGAATAGAAACGCTAGAAGTGGATTTGTGCGTGCCAGGACCCCAATAAATGACTGTTTGCTTTAAGCTCATCTCTGTTAGAAAGAAGCTCTGCTAAGTCACTTAATGGACACTTACGTGTTTTTGAGAGCCTGTAAAGGACTGTGAAACTTCAGGGGGGTTCAAACTGTGTCATAAAAAACAGCAGTACACATTTCACTAACACATATTTTAAATGTGCTGAGCTTTGAAAACTTTAACATTTTTATAACTGCTTTGCTTTAAGGTTGACAGTTTTCATGGCATCTGTTTGCATATAGTTCATCTGATTTGTGATTCTGGATCTGTTTCGTATATGACGCAATTCTGAAACTATAAAAAACATTTGTATAACTGCAAATAATTATAGAAATTCCTGCAAACACTAAATCTAAAGCAGAAACCATTAATATCTATATTTATAGGCTGAGATATTTTTGCCTCTTGAGACTGAGACAATTTAATGTACATGCAAAACCTTTAAATAATTAGCATTCAGGGTTTGGGGTTGGTAAAATTATTTAATGTTTTTGTAAGAAGTCTCTTATATTCACTAAGGCTGCATTTATTTGAACACAAAAATACATTAAAATTGTGAAATATTATTAAAATTCTCTATGCAAAAACTATATTTTAAAATGTAATTTATTCATGTGATGCAAAGCTGAATTTTCAGCATCATTACTCCAGTCTTCAGTGTCACATGATCCTTCAGAAATCATTCTAATATGATGATTTGATGCTCAGGAAACATTTCTGATTATTCTTATTAACAGGTGTGATGCTTAATGTTTTTTGAAGGATTTTTTCAGGATTCTTTGACGGATAGAAAGTTCAAAAGAGCAGGATTTATTTGCAATAGAAATCTTTATTAGGGAACAGACCCCCCTGTTTTTCACATGCTGAAGGAAATTTATACCCAATAAGAGGCAGGTCAAATGGAAACAGGTTAACCTCATGTAATCTCTTTATGGTTACAGCCTCCTAAAAGACAATTTACTACAACACTGACCCCTAAAAAACTTAATCAGATGCTTCTCGATATACACGTACATTTTTACTAAGATGCTTGATTGTTTAAATCAGATTCTTGTTTTAAAGTGCTGCCAACCCCCTCGCTGTCCCACAACGGAAAGATTCACTTCCTGTTTAATCTGACACATCTGTCTCCACTTCCCAGATATTCCTCAGGCCATTTGAATTTGCTTCATAAGCTCTAATTTCTTACCATCTTGTTTCCACATGAATGGATTTGTGTTTGGTCTTTTATTATGTGATGGTCAGTCTTTCTAAAACACTTTCAGTAACACTTATGAGGAAAGTCCGTACTAAAACTACAAAAAAGGCGACATGCAGAAAATAGAGCTACAATCAAGCAATGCATCAGGTAAAGAGCAAAAGCAGATGCCAAGAAAAGCCTCCGACTGGATTGTGGGGTGCCAGGAAAATCAGGAGTGAGAACACTAGTCACAGAGGAGATATCTGAGGTTTGAATCTGCTTCACATCAAAATATCTTTTCCAGTTACTTGACAAACAATGTCTGTCTGTCTCCAATACAGTGGAAATATGAGTTTTGCAAAATTTGCTTTTGTGATCATTTTGAATATAATGGACTATACCAGGTTAAGTATATGTGTACAGAAACACACTTACAATTCATTGTGTGATAACTGCATATTTAAAACATAAACTATCGTGCAAAAGTTTTTTTTTTATTTCATTTAGGTTTTTAAAAGAAGTCTCTTCTGCTCACCAAGGCTGCATTTATTTGATAAAAAAACCCCAGTAAAAACAGTAATATTGTGAAATATTGTAAAATGTAATTTACTCCTGTTAATTCCTCCTATTCATTATTCCAGTCTTCAGTGTCACATGATCCTTCAGAAATCATTCTTGTATGGTGATTTGCTGCTCAAGAAATATTTTTTTATTGTTATCAATGTTGAAAAAACATATTTTTTAGGATTCTTTAAATTTTTAAAGTTAATTAGCAATATTTCTTTGAAATAGACATTTTTTGTAACATTATAAATGTCTTTAGTGTCAATTTTGATCAATTTAATGCATCCATGCTGAATAAAACTATTAATTTATAAAAGATAATATATATTATCTTAATATATTAAGACTCCAAACTTTTCAGAATATTCTTTTATGTTGAAGGACTTCACTATTAGTTGCTCATGCACTGCTCTGATGTGTGATCATTTTGAGCTCAAGCAGACTTTGGACACTGACCTTGATAGCCATCGTCATCAATGTCCCCAAGAGACGTGATGCACTCTCCAAAATGAGCGTTGTATGCATTGTCACCGTTCAATATCGCAACCTCCTCCATTACTCCCTGAACAAACAGGAACAAAAAAAAAACTTTGCTTATGTTCAAAATATTTGTAAAGTTGCATGAAGATATTTACCTTAAAATTAAAACCTGGTCACAATGCAACTTTAAGGCATTAGTTTACCAACTTTATAGGCATTGAAGTGTAGTTTATGACAAATATTGTCATCATTAATAAGTAACACATACTGTATATAAGGCATGGTGAACTCACATTACCACCGCTGAGGTAAACAGAAACTTGGCCTTCATCCCGGATTTTGCTGTGCATGGGTGCTCCCACCAGCAAGTCCGACAGTCCGTCCGCGTTTAGGTCAACTGCACACAATGAGGAGCCAAAGTAAGAGCCCATCTGAAACCAAGCCGAGCCAAGAGCAAACGGGTCAGGTTACAACGCCATGCACAGGGCATATACTGTACACCTCCATAAGATGCATTACCTCATACTGTTCCCTTTTGGAAGAAAGTCAAGCTATGAATAAGCTACGCTGACCTATATTTGAACATACTGTACATGAATATACATGAGATCTGAGAGCTGTTTTTAAACTAACAACTTCAATTTTTATCCTTTTTCTTACATTCAAAACTTGGGACATAGATCATGAGTCATATGCATGACTTTAACCCCGTAAAACACATTTAGACACAATATAAGAAACAAGTTGGCATATGTTTTTTTGTTGAGTATCATATTTGAAGCATCAGGTTTTTATGGCTAATATGATATAGTGAATTCTTACTCAAGGAGGAAAAAACACCTCAATTTCATTTACAGGCTCAAACTGAGCAAAACTATGCAATTTGATGCAGTTTATAATATATATATATATATATATATATGGCCAAAAAAATTAATTATGATAGCTTGTAAAGTAAATAAATGAGATCTTTATAACAGTATAGCAACTACTTACATTAATTGCATATAAATATCAGTGGCCACTCTATCTCCCAATAATGTCTCAGTAAGGTGATATTTAAATGCTTAGTTTTATGATCAAATCTCTGTAGTTTTTATTGTGGGGGGAAAAACATAATGGAATACAATGATGCCTAATGTTTCATATGATATTAACATTTGAACACAATTTTTCACAAAAACAAATTATGTAAGGATAATTAAGTAAACCTAAGTTCTTCAGTCCAATAAGTGTCCATCTTAAAATATTACTAACAATATAAAAGTTATGTTTACTTTATAAAATTCAGTTAGAAGGCCTAAAAGGCCTTTTACTTGCTAAAAAGTATAAACTATTAATCAGAGGGCAGAAGGCATGTAGTAGATTTTATTTTAACCAAAGTTTTGATCATATTGACAATTTAGAGGCATACGAAATTTGCATATCAAATATGATACACTAGGCGTTTATGGGATTTTTATTATGCTTTTTGTCCTTTTAGGATATCCACAGCCCCTGATCAACACATGCATTTGTACAACTTCTTCAAAACATGTATTTCTGTGTTGCACAGAAAAGAGAACTATTCCTTTAAATAGCTATGAGTGATTAAATAAACATCTTACATTTGGAATAAATTAGAAAACCTGAATATTATACCCACCATTTTCCCTGAGGCTTGAAAGATCTTCACAAGAGATGTTCCCTCAATTCTGAAGACGTAAACCTAAAATATGGATGGCAATGTGGTCTTATAATGTCAAAGTTGGTGTAATGTAAACAGAACCTGGAAGCAATGATGCAATTTCTGAACACGGCAAGAAACTAAGTGAAAACCACCCACTTTTCCACCACCACTGTCTTGAGGTGCACCAGCTGCCACATCTATGGTATTTGGAGAGGAAAAGTGACCAGCAGTCACAGCATACCCTAAAAAACACAAATCTGTGATGGACTGACTACAGCATGCAATATTGAAGTAATTATTAACATCCAAATAAGCAGGAATTACCAAGGTAGCTGTATCTATGAGGGCTCAGGTCGTCTTGATTAAGGTTGTAGTGAGTATTGGATGTCATGTTAAACACTTTGACTGTTCCGGTCCAGTAGTAAGAACCAGGTGCACCCATGACAACCAGCTCCTAGAAAACAATATTAAAAGCAATGGAGATCCATTCAAAAAGGCAAACATTTTTCAACAGGCTTCAGACCATTTCCTTACAGCAAAAAAAAAGTTACATTTCAAATTATAGGAGAAAAACACAGAGCTGTTGGTGTGGCTTTGGTCAACCGAAAGCCACAAACCATGTTGTATTATCTGCTGGTAACCCAGCCGTGAGCTGAAATGGCAGCTGCTGTTCTTCGCTTTGATCACTCAATGGACTTTAAACTGGAGGAGAACTCAAGCCTCTGAACAGTTTTAATTGCTCCACATTGTCACACTCCAAATAAGACATTGTTTTATTTACATGACTGCCGAAATGGAGCACAACAGTAGAGTAAGAAGCAAACTCACTCTGTTTCTCCATAGAGAAATGTATTTTTTGTGAAAGATCAATGTAAGGTTCTAGGTAAAAAAAAAAGAAAAACTAAATGTTTAATTCCTGACATTAATACAAAAATCCAGAAAAGATATCCAACAATTAGAAAATTCAGTGTTTTTCTCAATCTCAATATTTTTAATTATTTATTGCATACAGTATACTTGATTTTTTATTAATATAATATAATATATTAATATAATATAATATAGATTTATAGAATATCGCCAATGCTTAGAACCCTTGAAAAATCTCTATGAAGAAAATGAAATGGAAAAATACTTGGAACGTGGAACCAAAGCCACTGAAAAGGTTGGTGGTAATCGACATATACATTTAAAAAAACGCACAATTTGGCATAAATGTTTAGCTCTGAATCTTTGGTGGAGAAAAACATTTTCCCTTTTTCCGACTCCCATTATCTCTGAGGATACAAATATAAAAGCTTGGGCACATGGAATATGCTTCGAATGACAGAAGAATTAAGCTCTTTTACGCAGTTGTTTTGAGTTTCATCAAGCCACAAATGGACGCTCTCCACTGCTTTTTCCATTTCACAACGCATGACTGCTAAAAAACACACAAATGCTGTTTAACTTAGTCATTCCTGCCAAACATGTAAAAACACCACCTCCAGCTGAGCCGACAGCATTCAATCAAGAAGTTCAGACATCTGTTTTAGCCACTTAAGGTCTAGATGGTCACATTCTTCCAAATGATAAAGAGCCATTACCACACAAACTACAAAGCAGTCGATGCAGAAGCCGTTCTTCTATGGGTCAAGCCTTTTGGATTCCTCTCTGTGAATGTCCAACACTGATCTGGTCAGCTTTAAAAGTATATAGACAACAAGCTCTGTTCCAAAATCTAGTGAGCTACTATTTCTCAGCCATCTCTTAAAACACACATAAATGATAAATGATCATAAATTCATTCTAATAAATGAATAACACCTCAGTAATCAGAACCTCTAGGGAGTTTAGTTTCCAGGCATATTTCGTTCTCGTTTAAGAAAAACAAAGTGAAAAGGGTCAGAGAGTGAGTGATGATATTGATGAACCATTGGGCATCACATCTGTCAGCCTGTGTTCTCGTATCTGATCCAAACATTGTTTCCAAAGCCTGGACTGCACGTTAACAGGTTGGCTGCACTTCATGCAAAACACCGAAACGGTCAATGTGCAAAACGAAGAGCAAGTGGACAAACCTCGCGGCCTTCATGCAAATGTGTGTATCGCACACAAAAAGTTTGAATTCTGTTCAAATTTTTGCAGGGATCTGTTAAACAGAGGCTAAAAGTCCTGTCGAGCCAAGGACTGGAATTTATGCAACCTTCCTCTTAAAGGGATAGCTCACATTAACATTTTTAAGAAAAACAATTTTAAAGAAAGTTCTCACTGCTCTTTCCCATTCAATAAAAGCATATAGTGACTATTAGCTGTCAAGCTCCAAAAAGGACAAAATCGGACCATAACTGCAAAATAAAGTAGACTGTGCATATGACTTGTGCATTCAATTTTAAGACTTCTGAAGTCATATAATGGCTATAGTTAACCCTGATTCCCATCCTACACGACTATCATTCACATATGCACATATTCATATACAAATTGAAAATATTCAGATGCACATCAAGGTGTACAGACTACTTTTATTGGTCTTGATAGCCACAGATGGAAAAAAACAGATTGGGGATTCTGCTAAACATCTTCATTTGTGTTCCAAGGAAGAAAAAAACATCACATGTTTGGAACGACATGAAGGTGAGTAAATAATGAGACATCTTTGGGTGAAGCCTGGAGAATGAATATATCAATCACACACTATATATGTCTGTGTTCATACATACAATCATGTAATCTGAGCGCCACACATGTGAAAACACATAACAAGCTCGTACTTCTACTGACCTCAGTGAAAACGCCTGCGATCCCGGCTTGGCACGAGCCATGTTCTTCCCCATAGGTCTTCTTATGGTCTGTGAGAGTGAGTAGGGGGAGAAAGACAGAGGAAGAAAAAAAACATCAGACCACAAATGATTTCGCTGTAAGTCTGAGCCAGCATTTACTGGAGTTCTTCCGACATTCCATATGGAGTTAGTCAAAGTCCCAACTCCATCCAAGAGGAATCTGGGGGCCGAGAGACAGACTGAGAACTCACACTCACACTCTGGAGGGCTTCGAGAACGGGGGGATTGCTGTGCTCTCCGGTTACAGAAAATATTGGGCTTGGATCTCCCCATAATACACTGCTCACACATAAAAGGCCCCCAATACTAACTCATTGGAGTCAGGAAAAGATATGGAAGGAAATAAATAACTCAGGAGCTGAACACGGAAACAAATTCAGATCAAGAATTCGTGCACCCTCCCTCGCTCTTTCCACAGCAAATCAAAACATCTTGTACAATACGATGAATTCTACTGGGATGATGAAATTCAATGCTGACGGAGGCGCTGAATTTAATATACTACAATAACATCTGTCAAATGTATAATGTATAATATGTGATGCGGGGAGTGATAAACAGTGAGTGCAAGCGAATTTTGATATTGACAGCTGTTGATTGGCAGCCTTAAAGAAACGTTCCAGGTTTAATACAAGTAAATTTTTGTTTATCTGTGGCATGCTGCCGATTAACACAGAAAAAAATGTTGACTCGTTACTCAGTACTGTATGTAAAAATAAAGAAATTAGGTGAAAAGACTAAACACTTTTGGGTGAAATGCAGAAGGAATACTGACATGAAGCAAAAGTGTTTTAATGAAAGTAACTGTGAATTTTGTTTTAGTTAAAAATACGTAAAATAAAAATATTAAAATAAAAAAAATAAAATGAGAGAAAGTTAAATCTATTTTTTGTAGTAGTTAATATAATACCACAAATTCAGGTAAATCTGATAAAATGAAGAAACCTAAACATTTCTTTAACAAGCACATATTGCGATCTCTCATGGGTACATATAACAGCTTTCACAAAAAAAAAAAAGTATCAAAAATAGTATCATGGTATTGTATTTTTTGGATTTGGTAACATGGTGACATCATGGTTATTTGGACATGTATCCTGGCCATAATGTTTGCTGAATAAAGTCTAAACCATCACTCCAGTTTGCTTCTTCCTACGGTGGGGATGGCGCAGTGGATAAGACACATGCCTTTGGTGTGAGAGACCCGGGTTCGAATCCACTGTGAGACACCAATGTGTCCCTGAGCAAGACACTTAACCCCTAATTGCTCCAGAGGCGTGCGACCTCTGAAATATATAGCAATTGTAAGTCGCTTTGGATAAAAGTGTCAGCTAAATGAATAAATGTAAATGTAAATGTACTCCTTTTCGCACATGTAGTAGAAGTATGTTAACACAGGAAAGAAGGGTACTTTGCTGCTCATCTGTTGTTGTTGTTTTTTTCTCCTATGTTTTTAAACATTGTTTTATTTTTGTATATACTTTCTCTTCCATATTCGAAATAAAGATTTCAACTCAAGAAAAATTTCAATTCAAGTTTGATGTGTAGAAAGTAGTGCTGTCAAATCGATTAATCAAATCTAACATAAAAGTTTTTGTTTACATAATACATGTGTGTATACTATATATATATATATATACATAAATAAATAAATAAATGTGTGTCTGTGTACAGTATATGCACACACTCACACAGACATAAATAATATATATATATATATATATATATATATATATATATATATGTATATATATATATATATATAATAATATATATACACATATATTATGTAATCAAAAACTTTTGTTAGATGCGATTAATCGCGATGAATCAATTTGACAGTAGTAGTAAAAAGTCAAATATTTAATCTGCATAACCCTGAATGTGTCCTCCAGATTCCCAGGTGCTGTGCTCTGGTCATATTTCTCTCCAGCAGAGTCTGGAAATATGCTGTTTCTCTTTGATTCTGGAGGTGCCAGCGCTGATGCCAGACAACATCACTGAGGTTTTGGAGGAAGTTCAGGGCGCCATAACTCATTGTGAAGCCCGTTAAGAACATGTGCCACAATAAACAATGTCATCTTTCCAACTTGTTCTGAGGGTTCAAGGCTCAGATTTGGCCATCATTGCTGTAGCCTGCTTTCAGTTTTGTGTTTGCTGGACTTGATGAAGTACTTCTCCTACAATAGGGCTGGATAGCACCCACTACCTCACGATACAATATACATTGTCATACATATCCAAGAAGATTCATACACATGGCAATGCATCACCATACCACAACTGAACTGAACTATTTCAACTGACATGTAGATCAGCGAGATCAGTTTCAATGTCTCTCGCGCGGTTCACTTCACTTGAGTCCGTTATGGCGCCTCATGGAAGCGGCTCTGACCACACTGAGAAACAGCGGTTTCAGAGTTCACGCTCATTTAGACGACCTGCTTCTACATTAATTGAACTGTGGTGCAATTATGGTAATACTTGAGGTTAGAGGTTTGCTTAAATGAATAACCTTAAGTATTATTCGTAATAGTAATAGCAATGTTTGCTTTAGCAGTTACCACTAACACATACTCTCATTGCTGAATAACAGGACAATAACAATCAATGATCTTGATACAACTTTCAAATTGCTTGTACATTTAAAAGACCAGAGCTATTGTTAACTAAAACAAAAATAATTATTTTCATTAAATGAAATAAAGCTAAATAAAATAAATAAATAAAATTAAATATAAATATTAGATTTTAGACAAGTTTAAGTACTAAAATGACTAAAAATAAAATAAAGAAAAAAATATAGATAAAAACAAAAGCACATAACAAAATTACTAAAATTACTAAAACTAAATGTGAAATAAAAATAAATTAAGGCTAAATAGAACTATTAAAACAACAACAACAACTAATAAAACTAGCAAAGGCACATAAAATTACTAGAACTTTAAAACGGGAATTGAAATGAAAACTGAAAATATACAAATAAAATCTAATCCAAACAATTAAATACTATAGTAGTATATAAAAATATAAAAAATAACACTTCAAGGATGACTATTGAGGGAGTTAAAGTGATAGAGAGCGAGTTGATACCTTCATAACACGGTATGAGAGGCTGTGATTTGCCCTGGAGAGTGGCTGGGATGATGGAGCAGTATCCGTGGGGAAGAATATACTCCGATTCATAGTATACATTCTTCCAGCGGTGAGCGCAGGCCTGCAGACAATAAAAGAAAAAGAAGGGGGAAGAGAGACAAGGAGTAGTTAGACAGTGTAGACAGCTTATTTCATTTGACATGAAGGTACAAGTACAAACCACTGACCAGACTCTACATTCCTTACAGCCTTTTTCATTTGCATCTACTTAAATATGGTGTGTATATATCGCACACACATCAGGTTTAAATATGCATCATCATCATCATCATCAGCATGGTAATTGCACCAAGAAACAAACAGGATACATAGACAAAGATTCTTCTCTTTATTCCAATGCCAAATTAACTTCTGAGACAAAGCCAGCAGGCAACGGCTGTGGATCTAATATGTCCACTGAGAGGGGGTTGTTGATTTTAGAAAGCTGAGCATCTTCATTCAAACATCTCTGATCTCTGGAACAACAGAAGCGCTCAAGGCTGTGAAGCCAGCCAGAGAGCAGAGAGACTGAGAGAGAGAGAGAACAGACAAAGAGAAAGCAAAAAGGTCATAGACAGAGGACAGTAACTAAAGTAGTTGCATTTCCTGAAGGAAATGCCTGAAGAAAGTTCTTGCAAGGACGGATAGTGTTAAAGTTTAATATAAGATTAGGATTGTTACAGAAACCCTAAGAGCCCATGCATAAATATTTTTCTTAATATTCTCCTGATTTTGGCTTAATTTTCCTCATGATCCTAACATAACAGATTTTCTTTTTTACGGTGATCTTGACATGGCATTAATGTTCATGTCTGTAGCACAAACTGTTCACACTTCAAAGTCTAATAATTGTGTTTGTATGAGAAATAGAAACAGTGAAACTTGTCTTAGCAAACACCACTAACTAACTACTTCAAGTAACAACCACTAACAACTTTTAACGAGTCATCATAACAACAACAACATGGAAATGATCATGCAAACCCTGCCATCAACAATCTATAACCTCTCTGTTTTTCTCATTAATACAGTCCTATAATCGTATGCCACAAACTTTCCTTTCCCCATTTTATTTAGAGTCAAATCCCTTGTCGAAAAGCTCAAGATTGTGGAGAAACCAAATTCCCTCCAAAACACAGCTCAGCTTCCTGCTTCTCCATGCTGGAAACAGCACAACAGCTCTTACACAGTCCATTGAGATAAACAACCAACTTAAAGACATTACAGCCACACGGATTCATAAAAAATGCTCACACATGATGTCAGATGACTATCTGGCAGTAGTTTGTTGTGTTGAGAAACACTGCCAGTCTGTTTGACTGTCAGAGCCTTATGCCTGCGACAGACTTTGTGATTTCGGCAATCCTATAAGATCATTACAAACCAACACTGTACGACATGGATCGAATAAACTTGAGAACGACATGCATGTAGAGTGTACGATGAAGACACCTATTGAATAGTAGGCTACGACGAATGAAAAGTCATCAGCATGCGCTAGTGGCAAACAAATAGAGCAAGAGGAATCGCATTTTGGCAATTGTGGTTTTTATGTGCGATAAAAAAGAGGATGTTGCAAAAGAGAAGAATATGGATGCGGTCATTGCTAGGGAAAAAGAGGCCAACTTGGCATGCCAATTTTGCAAATGGAGCTCGAGGTAATATTTTATCGTGTTGATCAATACGCCATTTCATGTTGCATTTTTATTGGCTAGTCAGTAGATGTGAGTTGTAGCAGCAAACATACTGTCAGAAAATGATCATAGGCTATCTTTGGTCGCAAGATCGTGACAATGGCCATCTTTTAACCTCTCTCACTGTACGATGTAGGACCACAGAAATCACCATTATTGGTCTTCTTTCGTCTGGGACAGCCCTAAATCATACAATGTGTACCGGGCATAAAGCAGTTTACTTTACTGTGTTGGCAGCTCTTTTACTATCATCTAAACTCAACACAATCCACATTTGATAACCTAAATGTCAATAAAACAGCATCAGCCTGTATAATGACAACCAAAGGAACAAACTCCAACTTATTCCCTGGCAGCCAGCATTGGGAAACACACAGGACAGACGTAATGAAATACGTAATGCTTAACTAAATCAGGAATGAGTCTGAGATGTGCTTTTCCCCTCAGAGGCTCTGAGTCACCGTGGATCACGGGCTAATCATGTTTCTGCTCATGCTGAGAGCTGATTGGCTGAGTGAAGGCCAACACATCTGCCCAACAGCTCTCTTACATGCCTTACATGTAAACGTGACTCCCTTCAAATGCAGCTATTTGTTGCGGTGGGACACACACTGTAAACGCATGTATATGCATCTATAAAGTCGAAGTGCTTGAAAGTTTCAGGTAATAAAATACATTTTGTATGCACACCGCTTTCATTGTAAAGCACATTTGATCATTCAAATGTTTGGGATTGGTAAGACTTAATGTTTTTAAAAACTACATTTATTACAAATACAGTAAAAACAGCAATACTGTTAAATAATATTCTAATTTACAATAACTGTTCTCTATCTGAATATATTTTAAAATGTAGTTTATTCCTGTAATGCAAATCATTACTTCAATCTTCAGTTTCACATGATCCTTTATAAATCACTCTAATATGCTGATTTGAAGAAACATTTCTTCTTATTATCAATGTGGAAAACAGTTGTGCTGCTTAATATTTTTTTCAGGATTATATGATGATTAGAAAGTTTAAAAGAACAGCATTTAAAACTTTTATCACTTTTGAACGTTTTAATGTGTCCTAGCTGAATAAAAGCATTCATTTCTCAAAAAATGTAAACACAATCAAGAGATCAAAAAACTCAATGTCATCCTGACTGCAATCTCACCTCGGAGGTAAAATACACTATATAAAATCTAAAATCTTATTGCATGAGCTACGCCACGTCTTCGGTTGCTGTGCCACATCTCCTGCCAATTAAAAACATTTATACAGCCTTGATTGTGTTGGTGTCTCTTGCACGTGGTTCTCCTGGGCATGAGCCTGAATGCTCATATGTTTAATCCGGTCCTGAATTGTAAATACTAATCTACCAACCAAATTACCATCATTACAGCTACCATTATAACATGCCATCTCTCCCTCTACCTCTTTGATTTGAACATATCAGTGCTGTAAGTGTCCTTGCCTCTGTCAGACCACCCTGATCCTGCCTTCCTGTAAGACGCCCATCAAAACCCAGAGAACCCCACGACAGGGTTCTGCAGTTAAGACGTAACGAGGAGTCTGACCTCGAATCGGACCACCACGACACAATTCAAGCCTGAAGAAACCTGGAAACAGAGCAGAGTGGTTCTGCTGACATCTTGTTTGACTTGTTTATCCATTTAGAGCATCTATTCTAGAGCTCCAGTTTGTCATCATGATAAAATGGCCCTCACTTCAAACACTCAGCTCCAGTCTTGCTTTCTCTTGATGTATGGAACAGCTGGAGTTTAACAATGCGGTCGTCGTGAAAGATATTTGTAACAATGATGGCTTTAGTTTCTGCCCATGTTTTACAAGTCGATGTGGTTTGCATTAAACAACTGCTGAGATGGTTGAAAAATAAGTTAAGAAAAAAAAGTGGAACAACGTATAATGTAAAGCATGATTGAGATTATTATTATTATTAAAGTCTATTGTATTCAAAACCCCTGTTAGCGAAAAGCATCAATTTCCTCTGATTCATTCATGCACAACATCAGTCACGTTAAATCTGGAACATTTACCTGTTTAACGCTTGAGTCTTTCATCCTCATGTTTCATTAAAGTTTTAATAGGTTTCCTTTCTAATCTCCTTCCTCAAAGCTCTTATTCTGTAAAATATTAAGGCAATATTGCTGCAAAAAGAGTTCTAGAAACCCAGAAACTACAGTAGTTAAATTTTTTTTTTTTTTTTTGATAAATGTCTGAATGCGATAGTAGTAGAAGTTGTGTTCATTTGTGAAGACTGTCTTGTTGAACAAAATGAAATTTTTTTGGTCACAGAGCTTATTTTCTGCAATAATCCAAAAGCCAATGGATAAATCCTATTGGATTTTTGTTGAGGGAATCAGGGTGATGATAACTTCCGGGTTGGCCAACAAAAATCCGTCATTTCTGCATTGCTTCAAACATAACTCATCCAATCAGAATTTAGAGTCACAGTTGGAAAAAATGGTTGTTTTCTGTGTTTAAACAGAACATACCAGAATTTTGCCGTTGGTTTTGTCCTGTCGAGCGAGACTGACCCCCATCCACTCGTTGTTCCTGTCGCCTTGACACGTCTTCCCGCAGGACTCCCTCTGCTTATTTCCTAGAGTAAAGAATGAGAACGTTACTGTAGCCAACAGAGAAACAAACATCTCTGTCTGCAAAGAGAAACACAATAAAACCAGACAGCCTGAAACAAAACTCAGACAGACAATTGTTTCAGACAGTTTAATATGCTTAAATACAGACAATGCTGCTACAGATGGAACAAAATAATTTGTGTTAGTAAGATGAGTACAACACAAAATATTTGAAATGTGAAACTCATCAAATATGAATATATAAAGTGTATGAACTAGGGCTGCAACAACTAATCGATAAAATCGATAATAATCGATTATCAAAATCGTTGTCAACGAATGTCATTATCGATTAGTTGGTCTGCTTACGTCACGGGGAGCGTTTACTGATGACATCACTTTCATGACAACACAGTCACACGCGAAATGGCAGAGAGTACAGATCAATCGGCGGCAGAAAAAAGTGTGCGCCCCAAGCCGGGGCTGTTTACACCTGGCCACTTCATGCGTTTTCTCAGATCGGATAGCTCTGATTTATCAAAAGGATTCCATTTACACCTGGTCACATAAATGTGTTTTCGCTCTTCAATTCCCGCGCTATATGCAGATTTAATGGAGTTTACGTCACCGAAAGCAACAGATATGAGCTGCATTTTATTGATTAGCAGTTAAAATCAAAATCAAACACCGCAATAAGAGAGAGCGGCAACAGCACTGGTAAGATCATTTCGTTTCTTTACTTTTAATAAGGATGATTGTGCGTTAAGCGTCTGCGACTTACTTTCACTTTGATTTGCGATAGTTTGCTCGTTGGCTTGATGAATAGATGCTCAGTCGCAGTAATGCGTGTTGCAGTAGCGCCGTCATATCTGGCTATAACATTACATATAGCCTATAACACGCTCTCACATGTTTATTTTTTAGCATTTTTGGGAGGAGTAAAATTTACATATGTGGTTTCAACAACCAGATGCATTTACACTTTTCCAGTTTGCTCTGGAATGAGTCTCAGATCTCCTCCTGAAGTGGTTTGAGCGATCGGATTCAAATCCGTCTCGAATGCGCTTCGAAGGGCATTTACACCTGGTCTTTTCACGATCAGATAGCTATCCGATCTGAGAAAACAATGCTACTGTGTAAAAAGCTTTGTTTTCTAACTTCGGGACAGTCACACTAGATCTATTTTGTCTCGAGCATCAGGTTGCGCAATCAGTTCGCTCGCAACATAAGTGATGGATTAAAATAGCGCTACCGCAGAAATAGGTTAAATTAAAACGGTGTTTACAAAGTGAAGCACTAAGTATAAAGGCAGTTAATAACAGCAGCAGTAAAAGATTGTTTTTTAGTCACTGTAGTCAGTGGTTTTCAGCGAATGCTTGTGCACTAATGCATCATTTTTCCTGTCCTTTTAATCAAGCCTGTTAGCTTGCTGTGTACCTCCATTCCGTTCTCTTTTTATAGCATTTGTCTACTATTAAGTTTTAATTGTTTTTCAAACGCGATCTACTGAGGCTCTACTACGTTCACACGCATGTTTTCAGTCTTTCTATATTTAATTTATCAATATTTTAAGGTTTAAAATGTCTTTTGCACTTTTTAAAGTACAACTTTACACATAAATACCCTGATTTAGGGTTTTATTTAATTATAATAAACAAAAAAACTAATTTAATTTTAACTTTTTATCCGATTAATCGATTAATCGGAAAAATAATCGTCAGATTAATCGATTATCAAAATAATCGTTAGTTGCAGCCCTAGTATGAACTCATTCCAATGCTCACAATGCTGGTGTGCAACTGCCTATCATCCATAGACCTCAAATATGGCTTATCATTTGAAACATGCAAGTAGTAGCAACTTTACTTGGCTGCTCACTCTAATGTTAAATGTGCGCTATTATTAGGCGCATATCCAAGTGTTTGTGCTGCGTGTGGAAGCTAAAGTATAAGCATTACTGCATGACATGGAGGCGTTGGCGTGATCACTGGCATTTTCTCCTGATAACAGCGAAAACTACTTAAAATGCTCATTAGTCATTTTTGGTCATACAAAATGATGTACTAGATAAGAGTAATACATCATTCGCTACTGTAAAGGTTAATTAACTCGATACTTTTATTTATAATGCTATATACAATACAGATTGCTTCAAATCAGCTTCACAGTAATAAACAGGAAAACAACAGTGTTAATGTTATAAAATTAATAATTTATGAAACAAATTCAATTTCAGCTATAAGCAGCTCTACAGAAGACAATACTTTAATTATTCAGTTCAATGTCTATTCAATTCTTTTTAATAACTATCAATGTTGCAAAATTCATACATTATGAAACAATTAATCTATAAAGCAGCTCCAAAAATACAATAATGTCATTATTTAGTTCAGTGTTGATTCAATTCCGTTTAATAACTGTCAAGCAAGACTAAGAAGACAATAGAGACTATTTCTACTAATGCTTGCTTTTGGGAAACACATCCCAGTCTGTTTACTAAAATGTAAGGCTTAAAAAAAAACAACTAAAGCATGATATCAGTTCATTTAACTCGAAATGTTAGGATTAAAAATGACAAAACTAATGCTGGTGACCTCGGAAAATATGAACCATGAGATATCAGCTTCTTGTATCAGATATGTTGTATTTTGGAGGTATTCTATTGTCTATTTTGAGTTTTTATTAGTGTACAGTAATGGAGGATTTATGAGCACAGGCGTGTTATTCCTGCAGGGAGTTTATCTAAGCATAAGGGTCGACTTTAATGTTTATCTATGAGCGTTGAGCTACAGCGGCCCTCTGAGGGGCAAGCTGTGATTGTCCGCAGGAAAAGGGTGATGGCTCCCGGGACTGCGGCTGTTTTCTTTGGCTCTGGTTATTTTCTCTTCCTTCTCAGCAGACTGACAGCATCGGCTCAGAGACTTCCGGACTTAGACTGCAAAATGCCCAATTGAACTCGGATGTCTGTTCTACTCCTACCCAGTTTTGGTATGAATAAATGAAGCAATGCATTACCAAAAAAAAAAAAAAAAAAAAAAATTTAAAAATAACTTCACACCAGTCCAAAACCTTGTGAGTAGTTTTGCTGTCTACTACCAACACTGTAAAAAATAAAATAAAAAATATTTCGGTGAAATTTATGGTTTTAAAAAAAGGGCATCTGTGGTTGCCAGAAATTTACTGCAAAAAATACGGTAGCAAGATTTTAGGTTTTACAGATTTAACATAAAATAATAAACTAGTATATACGTACAGTATGTTAATATACCAACCTATTGAAGTACTAATATCTGTTTTTCACCTTTATAATACACTGACTGACAACCACCAAAAACAGATGGTGATGAGAAAGTCACATGATAAATCAAAGCTCATCACAAGCACAAGCCAAAATAAATACTAATATAAAGAAGGTGCACAGTGTCATTCAAACAACACAAAACAAAATCATGGTAACACATGACACTAAAATAATATTCTGAATAAAAGGTTCAAAAGAACAGGATTTATTTGAAATAGAACAGTTTTTACTGCCACTTTTGATCAATTTAATGAATCCTTGCTGAGTAAAACTTTTGACATTTTGAATGGTAATGTATAGGACCATAGAGACAGAGCGCAATGCGTCATAATCTGAAGACCACACCCACCGGGGGGGGGGGGGGGGGGATCCAACCGTCTCCATTGACTTTGCATTGCGAGAGGCTGCCTCCTTGTTATTTATGACATATAACAAAAGACAGAAAAATGCCTAAAAACTGCTATGTGACAAGGTGTACAGCAAACAAGCTAAAAAACCCAGAAATACATTTTTATAAGCTTCCGAACCGTAAAAGCCAGCCTTTAAGGAGACAAAAGTGGATACAGGCAATAAGACGTGAAGCATAAGCAGGAAGAATGGGTAAATTGTGGAATCCTTTTGCAGAAATGACTGCTTCAATGCGGCGTGGCATGGAGGCAATCAGCCTGTGGCACTGCTGAGGTGTTATGGAGGCCCAGGATGCTTCGATAGCGGCCTTAAGCTCATCCAGAGTGTTGGGTCTTGCGTCTCTCAACTTTCTCTTCACAATATCCCACAGATTCTCTATGGGGTTCAGGTCAGGAGAGTTGGCAGGCCAATTGAGCACAGTAATACCATGGTCAGTAAACCATTTACCAGTGGTTTTGGCACTGTGAGCAGGTGCCAGGTCGTGCTGAAAAATGAAATCAGATGGAAGCATGAAGTGCTCCAAAATCTCCTGATAGCTAGCTGCATTGACCCTGCCCTTGATAAAACACAGTGGACCAACACCAGCAGCTGACATGGCACCCCAGACCATCACTGACTGTGGGTACTTGACACTGGACTTCAGGCATTTTGGCATTTCCTTCTCCCCAGTCTTCCTCCAGACTCTGGCACCTTGATTTCTGAATGACATGCAAAATTTGCTTTCATCCGAAAAAAGTACTTTGGACCACTGAGCAACAGTCCAGTGCTGCTTCTCTGTAGCCCAGGTCAGGCGCTTCTGCCGCTGTTTCTGGTTCAAAAGTGTCTTGACCTGGGGAATGCAGCACCTGTAGCCCATTTCCTGCACACGGCTGTGCACGGTGGCTCTGGATGTTTCTACTCCAGACTCAGTCCACTGCTTCCGCAGGTCCCCCAAGGTCTGGAATCGGTCCTTCTCCACAATCTTCCTCAGGGTCCGGTCACCTCTTCTCGTTGTGCAGCGTTTTTTGCCACACTTTTTCCTTCCCACAGACTTCCCACTGAGGTGCCTTGATACAGCACTCTGGGAACAGCCTATTTGTTCAGAAATTTCTTTCTGTGTCTTACCCTCTTGCTTGAGGGTGTCAATGATGGCCTTCTGGACAGCAGTCAGGTCGGCAGTCTTACCCATGATTGTGGTTTTGAGTAATGAAACAGGCTGGGAGTTTTTAAAAGCCTCAGGAATATTTTGCAGGTGTTTAGAGTTAATTAGTTGATTCAGATGATTAGGTTAATAGCTCGTTTAGAGAACCTTTTCATGATATGCTAATTTTTTGAGATAGGAATTTTGGGTTTTCATGAGCTGTATGCCAAAATCATCAGTATTAAAACAATAAAAGACCTGAAATATTTCAGTTGGTATGCAATGAATCTAAAATATATGAAAGTTTAATTTTTATCATTACATTATGGAAAATAATTAACTTTATCACAATATGCTAATTTTTTGAGAAGGACCTGTAGGGTGGTGAAATAAGCAATCGACATGGTTAAAATTATGAATGTTTTTTTATCAATATCATGTCGCGTCCCAGTGGGCGTAGTTCTCAGAGTAGTTCGAGAACTAGTTGCGCTCTGTCTCAATTGATCCACTTTTATGTCCTGAAACAAACCGTTTTTTGGGGTCGACAGCTTATAAAAATGTATTTCTAGGTTATTTAGCTTGTTTGCAGTACACCTTGTCACACAGCAGCTTTTAGACATTGTTTTGTTTTTTGTTATAAGTCATAAATGACAAGGAGGCAGCCTCTTGCAATGCAAAGTCAATGGAGACGGTTGGATTGTTTTCCCCCCCAGTGTGGGCGTGGCCTAAATACGCTCTGTCTCTATGGTCGACTAGGCAAGTTTTTGTCTAGGGTTGAAGTTCATAAGCTAGTATTTTTAGCAGCTATTACACGAAATCTTGTCAGGAAACAACCTTTTACCTCCTAAACAGCAGTTTGTCAAAGATAGGACAAATGGTTCTAATCACGTCTTGTTTGAGTTGTTTGAAGTTAATGCTTTTGCCCCTAAAGCTGTGAAGCATCCAAAGCACACACAGACGAGCGCCAGATCTCGAGTTAGGAGGAAAATACAAACTGTCAAAAACCAAGATGAAGTTTGCTCGGGATATGGACGAAACATTATTTTCAGCAATTAGCAGCGAAGCACCATCCAAAAAACACTACTCAACGAACACAGATATATTTCACGGGTTCAAGACTGCAGGAAAACCGCAAGAAGAATTCCCTTCTAAAAAACCTTGGCCATTGCTTCAAATGAGAGGGCGCGAGGAATGTTCCTCAGACTATAAACATCTTATCAAATCACCGACCCCGGTTCCCCCGGCTATCTCCGTAACAGACGTGTTTGTTTTCTCATCTGTGTGGGTCCTGAATGCCGTGTTCTTCTGGTTGTGAACCGCTCAGCGAGGGGATGGCCTTCTCTCGGAGATCTGGAAGTACGGAGTGACAGAGCGAGAGGCCGGAGTGTGCTGGTTAACTGATTACTGAAGGAAAACAAATGCGCACGCTGTCTCTACTTTGATCGTCCAAGGACCGTGCTGGAAATAAGTATTTTACTTTAGCATGTTATCCTTTGGATTACAGTTTTATTGTCTTGGATCCAGAAATAAAAATCAATCAATCAATCAATCAGTCATGGTAAGCTTGAGAGTTGTTGAGGATCTTTTTAACACTGTGGAATCAAAATTACTGCCAATAATAGCTCAGTCCAATAGTTGGCATTAGCATGTTGCTTAGCTAGTAATGCAATCCTAAAACATAATTACTACATTACACTACATTAGACTTATTTTCTGTACAAATTGCACTATTGTATGAAATGTTAACAACCCAGGCTCATTGGAAAACCATGCCACTACCAACATTTTAGAAAACTCCAAAACCGTATTGGTATGGTAACACTTTAGAAAGTATGCAATGTGCAAAGTAAATGCATAAAGCATAAAGTATTTGCAATGCATTAATTATGCATTCTAAAGCACCTTATATGGTTTCATGAATAATTGTAACCAGTTATAATAACATTATAATACTTATCTATTCATTGAACACACCTTTAGAAAGTATACGTGACAAACAACCAATTTCCGACATAATAAAGAATCTGCAAATATTATAATGGATTTAAATTTTGGTTACAATTCTTTTATGAAAAGATATGATGCATTATAACGTAGATTATGAATACCTTTATAATGCATTATACATCAAGGTTTTAAGTAATGTGTTTTGACGACAATTCACTGCAGTTTCCAACTGAAATGAACACTATAGTGGCAGTAAAACACGAAAAACTTTTACTACTTTTCACTCTAAGATTATCTATTATTAATAAAACTTTTTTTGCATGGTTCCTTGCACAATACTATATCATGACCTCACATTGTGTAATGCATTACTAAGTAATTAAGTAATATTACTGTAATTTAATTACTTTTCCCTTTTTACAGTTACTTCTGATGTAATTGAATTAAATACTGTATAAACTATAGTACAATTCTATACAAAACAATGGATTTAACATCAATTTTATGTCTAATGAAAAAAATGCTTCTCCCTTTAAATACTTCAGTTGGTCAATTGAAGAATAATTTATGCAATTTTACATTATTTATTTTAAAGGATTAAAAGAGCAGTTTAAAGGGTTAGTTCACCCAAAAATGAAAATTATGTCATTAATGACTCACCCTCATGTCGTCCCAAGCCCGTAAGACCTCCGTTCATCTTTGGAACACAGTTTAAGATATTTTAGATTTAGTCCGAGAGCTTTTTGTCCCTCCATTGAAAATGTACGTACGGCACACACTCTTTGTCCAGAATGGAAATAAAGACATCATCAAAGTAGTCCATGTGACATCAGTGGGTTAGTTAGAATGTTTGGAAGCATCGAAAATACATTTTGGTCCAAACATAACAAAACTACGACTTTATTCAGCATTGTATTGTCTTCCGGTTCTGTTGTTGATCCGCGTTCACGATTCCGCAGTGACCCTGCTGACGTAAGACGCTGATGACGTGTTATCTGGAGATTAGGACATCCGCGACATGCACACCTACGCACCATTTTAAAAAAAAATATAGCAATACAAAAATACAAACAATGTAGAATAGCTTGAATACAGCGCCCGTCTCCCTCAAACTGTAAACGAAGCTCGGGCGCACCAGATAACACGTCATCAGCGTCTTACGTCAGCAGGGTCACTGCGGAATCGTGAACGCGGATCAACCACAGAACCGGAAGACAATACAATGCTGAATAAAGTCGTAGTTTTTGTTATGTTTGGACCAAAATGTATTTTCGATGCTTCCAAACATTCTAACTAACCCACTGGTGTCACATGGACTACTTTGATGATGTCTTTATTTCCATTCTGGACAAAGAGTGTGTGCCGTACGTACATTTTCAATGGAGGGACAAAAAGCTCTCGGACTAAATCTAAAATATCTTAAACTGTGTTCCAAAGATGAACGGAGGTCTTACGGGCTTGGGACGACATGAGGGTGAGTCATTAATGACATAATTTTCATTTTTGGGTGAACTAACCCTTTAATGTCTTGTATTGTTCAACTGGTAGAGATTGATATGGGATTTACAAAGTAATAAGTAGTAATGCAAAACGTTTTAGAGAGAGTAATTAGTACAGTATTGAAGATGTAATTAGCTAGTAATTAAGTTCATATGCACGGCTTTTCTGATGTAGCAAAGATTTGTAGAAGCAAATTACTGCATGTTAGCTTCTGCAATTGTGTTTTTATTTCTTGTTTGCCTTTTTTGTGGATGTGTAGGTTGTCATCTCACTAGGTTTTGGAACTTATTACTATTCTTATAGTACACTATACAATAAAATACCTCATTCAGTGCATAAAACCCTCATCACACAGACAATTAACTGACTCTATTACTCTAAATAAAGATTGTAATTGCTCTTCCTGTATATGTCTTTGAATGGGCTTTGTGTTGCTTAAAAAGGAAATATCATAATTACTGTATTTGATGAAGCTAATGTCATTCTAGGAAGTGGAGAATTACCTCCCATAACAACTGAGGACAGTTGGAACGTATTTCACTTTACCAGTAATGAACGTCAATGAATGCTGTAAAAATAGGAGAAAGATTGCACTAAATATGCTTGCAATTATCAAGATCAAGACCCTTTTGGAACCAATAAATTGTTTTGTGTCTCCTAGTGGATGAGTAAATGTCTAGTCATGGCACTGCGTATATCGTCTGACCCCGTCCACAAGAGTCATACAACATTCTTCATAAGTTGACAACAGACATCCATAAGTTTTAAAGAAATAGTTCACTAAAAATAAAAAAGAAATCTGCTATAATTTACTCACCCTCATGTAATTTCCTTCTGTTAAACATAAAAAAATTATATTCTTATTGACCTTTTTATAAAGTGCGTTACACAAAACTGATTGTTTTAAAGCAGCTTTGCAGTGATAAACAGCAAAATAGCAATCAATGATGCAAGCAGAATTAAATTCTCTAAAGTCTGCAAAGTTCCTGCAGCAGTTCTTCTCTATATCAGTGTCACTGTTTCTGAACTCCCTGAAACGCCTCCATTGTAGTCTTGAGTTTCTTCCGGGAACGAACACGTCAAAATATTCCTCATTTAAATAATTAATACGCAGAATAAAGGGGCGGGGCCTGGTTGAGTTAGTTAGTTGTGTGTTGAAACTGGTGGTTATGGTAAGGGGCGGGACATTTTCCAAACACACTCGAAGCGCTCGACCAATCACAACAAACTGATCCAGCCGACCAATCAGAGCACAGTGTGCTTTTCAGAAGGAGGGGCTTCATAGAGACAGGAACTAAACAGAGCGTTACTGACAGACTGGGAAGAGAGGAGCTGCAACAATGTACAATATGTGAAAAATAATGTGTTTTGAACATTCATGCATGAAAACCTATTCTAGTAGAGCCTAAAAACTAAATCAAGACTTTGCAAAAAGGGCATAATAGGACCTTTTTAACTGACTCTAGTTTACCTCATATCAGTAGCAATATTTCTCGAGGGGGGCCTCTAAAGGGGGTCTTATCCCGTATGATTGATGTAAACTCAAAGCTGGGGCCCCAGGCCCGCTGACACGCCTCATTTGCTCATGTGTGTTCCGTCAGTAAGACCCAGCGTAAGCAAAAGTGTGCGTATTAAAGCCACATAAACCACTCTCATCTCTCCACCACAAGAAAAGAACTCAGAGCTTCAAGAGATTTCTACACATTGGATCCTTGGCACGGCCGATCGGAAAATATTAGCCAAACCATTCATCATTTCTATCAAAATACTGCAGGAGCCAGACAGAAAATGCTACAGACATTTTAACTGATTTCACACAGTAATATTAATAATGTTTAAAAAGAAAAAGCTTTTAACATACTGCTGTCTATCACATAAACAAGCTCATAGTATGATGCATGTTTGAAAAGGAAAAGTAAATCTACCGCTATCAGTGCTGAAAATGTCTGTTAGTATAACACGGGTAGTGTGAAAACAACAGGATAAAATAACAGCCCTGTTTTTTTTTTACAACTGTGAAAAGTTATTAAAAGGGATGAAAACAAGGCTGATAAAACATTCGTCCAGGCAGGTTTTCAAATATTGACCGGTCCAAATTCCATGTTTAACTTCATGAGCCATTTCAGTGTTATAGTGGTTTGGGTTCAACTACCCATGTAAAAACATTTGCAGCACAGATGGCATCTTCTAACTGTTTTTAACTTGGGCTTGTGCAGTCAAACACAAGCACACTTGACACTCACACAAAAACACTGTTTCACTTCCCTTTTTACAAGTTCATAAGCATATGGTTCTCTTGTACACGTTCTTCAACTATTCAACATTGACTTATACAAGTTTTTTGTATATACAATTTATATATTGCTTTTTTAATGATACACATTGTTTCAAAGCAGCTTCACAGAAAATCTATATGTTAATGATCATAATATCCTAATATCTTCATGCCTTAGTCACATTTAGCATATAAGAGCTGGGCGATAATAGTTTACATTTTGTGATGATACAAGCAGTTGAGATATGTGCAACATAATATATATCAGCCTATGTGAATGTACTGTAAATATACAGACGTATTTATATATTGTATATACAGTACTTATGTACAACTTATATACCTATACATTTGACATACTTCTATAGACCTTTATATGAAGAGCTAAGGGATAATAATATGGTTACATTTTGTGACAAAAAAAAACAGGCAGTTGAGATTTGCCATATAGTATCACTTTACATGAATACTGTTTGTATGCAGAGAAAGCTGGATATAATATATATCCCACTTTGGATGGATGGATGGATGGATGGAGCTGTGCGATAATACAATGCAAACACGCAGCAAAGATTTGCTATATAGAGTATATTTCTATACGCAAGAACAGTATAATGTATACAGGTAAAGTAGGATGTACTATCCAACTTTTAATATTCTGCTAATGCAGTTTACATTTTTTCAAGCAGATGAGATTTGCTATACAGTATATACCGCTTAATGTGATTGTACTGTATGTATCCATGTAAGGTTGACTAAACGTATAGTAGTTTTATCAAGTTATTAATTTGTTATGTGGTGATATTAACTGCCTTTCCATTGTCGAGCCGAACGTGCTCGTGTGTATGTATATATATATCATATACACACTCACACATATTGTATACAAACTTTTATGTTAGATGTGATTAATCGCGATTAATCGATTTGACAACACTATACTACCTGTATGTATATATATATCTATATGTTGTTTTTTTTCATGACTGTATTCTGCTGTTGTTTGATATCAGTGTGAGTTTGGGATGTTTGTGAGATGATGTGAGATACACACCTCGGCCGAGGTCCATCTCGGTGCAGCGTTGCTCTGGGTTGTTGCGGATTCGGCACTTGTACACGGCTCCGGGTGACTGAACTGAACTACTGAAAGACGAGTTTGCTCTGGGAGCCCCAACCACAATCCTACAAACATAGGGAGGAGAAACACACTGTCATTGTACATCACAACACAGCTACACACACAACCTCTGAGGATTTTAATGCAAGTTTAAATGTGGTGTCACTGATGTATTTCTGTTCGGAGAAGTCGAAGACAAATTTCCACTAAGGTGGACAATAAAGTCTAATAATAATAATAAAACAGTCAATTCATACAGTTTTTGGTCATTGTAAATGGAAAATAAAACTAATATTCTTTGTAGGTCTGTTTCTTTTATCTGAAAATGTCATGTAGCCTATGACTAATAAGGATGCCTAATAAGTGAAATAGGACTGGAAGTGGTTTCGCCTTGTCACACTGTCATGGTTTGGCTCTTCAATTCAGTGATGTAAGCACTACATCATTATCTCCACTGAAGCAAAAGGCAATGATTTGGGTACTGGCCAGTGTTTCCTTTTCAAATTTAGGACAGATTTTGGAAGAAAGGCTTAACATCTGTGCAGTCACAAGAGAATTTAAAAAAAGTTGCATGTTTGAAATGTATTGGCAAAAGTCGGTTGTAAAAGTAAGTGCAAAGTGCTTTACAGTGCTCATGTTACTGTGTATGTACTATGGTACGAGCTGTTAATGCTAAAGAATGTAATGTGATTAAGTGTGATTGTTTTGTGGTGCTGCTTGTGATCAGTAATCATAATATATTAGACAACAAAACATCAAAACATGTGGAATTCTCCCTCAAATGCATCATAATGTTTGCTCTGTGACTTTATTCGATCTGATTTGAAAGTCATTTTATTGCTGTAATAGGTTTAGATCACATAATGCAATAAAAATCCACATTTTAAGTATTCCAAAAATTAAAATTCTGTCATCATTTACTCACCCTCAAGTTGTTCCAAACCTGCATGAGCTGCTTTCTTCTGTTTAACACAAAAGAAAATATTTTAAAGAATGTTGGTAATCAAACAGTTTACTGTAGCCATTGACTTCCATAGTACGGATGTCAATGGGGTCCATCAACTGTTTGGTTACCGACATTCTTCAAAATATACTTTTTTTTTTGTGTTCAGCAGAAGAGAGAAATTCATGCAGGTTTGAAACAACAAAAGGGTGATAAATTATGACAGAATTTTCATTTTTGGATGAACTATCCCTTTAAGGGTCGACACATTTTTTTTTTTTTGGAGGCAACTTGACAATCCAAAACCAAGATAACGCAAAATAAACAATACCATTCATACAGAAAACGTAAATTATTGGAGTTTCACTTTGGCGCTAAAACGACGTCACGTTAACATTCGTATGTAACCACAGGCAACAATGGAAGACCGCGACAAAGGTGAATACTTTTATTAACTCATTATTTCTCATCTTATTAGAGATTTATTTAAAAACAAAACTTTATTTAAAATGTCTTTAATGTAGTTTACATTTGACATACTGTGCCAGGGGCGACAAAGTAATGATATTCATCGAGTTTTAAAACAAACGGCTAGGAGTCTGTTAAAGTAGGCCTTCATCGTTTATTAATATAACATTAAGAACACTTCAGTGACCACAAAAGTTTACTTATAAAGAAGTTAGCAGCCTAAAAAGTTCGGTTATTTTTACCTGGCGCAACTGATGAAGTGACGTTTGCATGAGGAGGTATCCATGGCAACCGAAGAGCGCTCGAGCGCTTCCGTTAGGAAAATAACGGGAAAACGTAAGTAACGTTACTGTGGTTGTTTGTAATGGGCCTAATTAATTATAGATTTATACATACGTTTTAACATTTAGTTTTTTTATAACCTCTTTAAGACAGTTGACCTGGCTTTGGCTTACTATGCTAGAAGTTGGGTGCGCGACACAAACCTCAACATACTTTAAAAAAAAAAAAAGTTCATTTGAAGACGTTTAACGCCTTTAAAATCATTGTACAATTCGCATACTGCAAAACCAGACTCATAACCAAATATTTAAATCTGTATTGAATGAACTCACCAGCGTGTGTTGTCATGGACGTGCTCCAGGACTGAATATCCAAAAAACGTCGCATCTGGTCCCCGAAACACCAGGGGATGTTGCAAGTCAATGTTAAAGGAATAAGCCAACGAAACAAAACACAAATACACAAAAACATCCAAAGCGCTTCTTTTCCGTGTAGAAAGTTCCGTCATTCTGTTTTGCATCCTCAGTGCTGAAGCCAATTTCATGAGAACTTTATAAAAGCAATTAAATCTGTATAAAGAGTCTAAAAGTGAAAGAAAAAAAAACTACATTTAAACTACGTCCTTTTCCTAATTTGGGAATTTAACGCATGCGAAGAGGATTTAAGTGTGTGAATCGGAGGTTGAGGTTAGAATAGCGGTCTCATTGCGTGGCTCTTCCCTTCTGCTGTGAGTCTGTTGCGTCTCTAGAGTTTATCTTGGGAGTTAAAGCGTGTTGCGCGCGAGCTGACGCACGAGCATCACATTTCACACAGCAGAACGCGCGCGCCCTCACACGCGCGCCCCCTGCCGGCAGCTCTCGGTACTGAAGTACACTATTCTCATTTTGCAATAGTTTTGCATGATGTTGCATAGGCTCAGAACACCATATAACATATTCATTTTTTTTTTAATGCAAACTTGATCATTCTCAGGAACAAATCTGAATGCTGACTGAAAATTTTTTTTTTTTTTTTTTGGAGGACACTGTAAATATCATGTTATATAATATTACCGGTCAAAAGTTTGGAAACATTACTATTTTTAATGCTTTTGAAAGAAGTCTCTTATGCCCGTCAAGCCTGAATTTTCTAGATAAAAATACAGAAAAAAACAGTAATATTGTGAAATATTATTACAATTTAAAATAATGGTTTTCTATTGTAATATACTTTAAAATGTAATATATTTCTGTGATGCAAAGCTGAATTTTCAATAGCCGTTACTCCAGTCTTCAGTGTCACATGATCCTTCAGAAATCATACTAATATGCTGATTTATTATCAATGTTGGAAACAGTTGTGCTGCTTAATATTTTTTATAACCTGCAATACTTTTTTCAGGATTCTTTGATAAATAAAAAGTAAAAAAAGAACAGAATTTATTTAAAATAGTTTTTCTTTTTGTGACAATATACACTACCATT